>JALBZB010000746.1:0-19094 GCA_038050625.1 Pythium sp. MPC-2022a | reverse complement strand
ACACACACACACACCACGCCGCCTCGATACTCAAAACAAAAACGAAAACGAAAACACACACTCATACACCCCCCAAACATCGACGTGCTCGCAAGATGTATCGACCGCTCCTCTTCCGCTCTGTCTTCCCATTCCTCAAATCCAAATCCCTCAACCCCTCGCCGACAACCGAATCGACGACAAACACCCAGACGAGACAAGCGTCTAGCCAGCAAGCGAGCAAGGACGCCGACTACAACGGAAAAGCGGAAAGACGGAAGCCAAAGTCCGTGCAGTGTATGTGTTTGTATTGGTGGGTCTCAATTTTGGCAGTAGCAAGTATGGCAGTGGGGAGCAGTATCAAATACGCGGTAAGTATAGGCTATGAGTAAACGGTACTTTTTGCTGTCAACCTCCTCATTTCAGCCGCGAAATCAAGGCAGTTAGTGAGGCATCGGCAGCAAAAAAGACAATGGAGACCAACAAAGCGCTGTCAAGCGCTGTTGTTCGCGCTGGGACGGCGGAAAAAACGAAGCGGACGCGAAGGGCGCGGTGGCACAACGACGGCACCGACGGCTCCGTGAGCTCGCTCAGTGTCTTGCTGGACTGGCTGACAACGGAAGGAAATTACAGTGAGTGACGTGGCGGTGACAAACAATCCGGGAAGACAAAAGCCATGCTGGCGGCGCAAATAGCAGCCCGCATCCACGACAGCGGTGTGACGCACGTACGGAAGCCAAAGGACATTATCACGAAGATCAGTCAGCTGGAGCAGAGCTTCCGTGATGCGGTGGACTTCCTGAACAACACCGGCGCCGGAATCACGAGCGAAGCCACGCTGCAGGAGGCGATCGAGAAGCGATGCCCTCATTATAGCGTCTTGAAGGACGTTTTTGGCGATCGACGCTCCACGCGGCCGCTGGTCACGAACGAAGGCGCGTCATTCCTGAGCGACGATGACTTTGAGTTGGGTCTCGGTGGTGAGAGCGCGGGAGCACAGGAGGACACCACACCTACGCCGAACGAGTCACCCAAACGGGCAAAGCAAAATAATGGAACACCCAAACGTTGGAGCTCCATTCGACCTCGCAGCCCTAGTGTATCCAGTACGCAGTCTGAGTGGAGTGACTTAAACTCAGCACTCTCCCGCACCAAGGCGCTGCAACAAGAGAGTCAAAGACGCATGCACGAGGAGAAGCTAAAGCTAAAACGCATGCAGTTCCAGCAGACAACGCTACTAGAAAAGCGCCGCGTTGTCTGCGCTGAGGAGGAGACAAAGTGCCGAGTGCTGTTGCTGCAGGCTCAAGCCAAAAAGGAGCATTTCCAAGCCCAGCGCGATGAGTTCCATATGAAGGTCGAAATAGCTAGAAACAGAAAGCGCCTCAGGGACGAGGGCGTTCCAGAGAGTGAGATTAATGAGTTGCTGCCATTGTCATCTAACTAGAAGTGACCGTCTTTCTCAACGAGATAATGGAATAGATAGTCTCTGCGCTCTGCGTTCCCTTCCCATGCGTCAACGTCAACGCCCAACGCAGCGTCCCTGTCTTCGAGCGCTGCCTCGTTCGCACACTCCGCCTGTGTCTCATCCGCTAACTCTGAGGGAAGTGGGTCATTTACAAGCAAGTTGTGGATGGCGACGGCGCACAAGAACAGCCGGGTAATCCGCATGAGATTGTGGCGTTTGCGGATCACGATACGGATTCTCTTGAAGTGCTGGAAGCGTCCTTTGATAAGACCGATGCAGTGCTCCGTGCGAATGCGAACCTTGGCGGGCTTGGTGTTGAAAAACTCTTGGTCGCGAGCGAGGGCTGCGCCTGGGAGCTTCTTGAACGGTGGTACCACAAACCGCGATGCTCGAAACGCCGAATCCCCCAACAGATACTGACTTTGGGAGAAGAATCTATCTGGCGAGCGGCAGAGCTTTGAGTTTGTTCAAACCCTGTTGTCGTGGGCCGACCCTGGCCAGCCTGTAAGCGCATACGTGACCTTCGCTCGGTCATCGCAGCAGATCAGCGCATTCAGCACGTAGGAGCCCTTGCGAGTGAAGTAATCCTCTCCGTCAAGAGTGGGTTGGGATGCCAGCGGCAGTAGAGTTCTGTCCATTACCCCGACGCAGTTCGGGAAGTCGTAGTTGGCATAGATTCGATCTGCAATTGCCTTCCGCTCGCCCTCGGACGGCCAGCAGACGACGTCGTCGTACAGCTTCAGTAGCGCGCCTGTAACGCGCTCGATGTAGTCAAAACAAGACCCGCTCGCGACGCCGAAAAGAGCACCAAGGTTCTCTACGCAGGCGTCCGAGCCATGCGTCCCAATGAACTTCAGGAAGACCATGAGCTGGCAGGCTGGAGCTGCCATCTTCTTCTTGCTTGGAGTCGTGATGAAGGCAGGGTTTTCCCTGATGAGCTCCACCAGCTTTGCAAAAGATGTCCGGCTTATTCTGAACGACCGCAGGAACTCGTGGTCGCTGCATTCCGCCGTGAACCATGCGAAACGAGGCTCTTGCTTGCGGTAGACGCGCGGACACAGATAGCGTGACCGCGTGATCGCCTGCAGTTGCTCCAGCAACACGCCGTCGAATTCGTCCTCATCGTCGTCCTCGACACCATGTGCGATCCACGCGTACTGCTCCCGAAGCCTGCGATCAAGGAGGGCAGTGTACTCGCGCATGAGCCGCACACGTGCCTGTTCTCGCGGCATGACAATTTTGTTGCTGCCGTCTAAGGTTTAGGGGTCTCATTTTTGAAACGATTTGATTGGATGTTTTTGGGCAATCTTCTTCCTGCTGCTGCCAAAATTGAGAACCACTATTGTCTATATATATGCTGTTCTAGAATTTTGACTGTTCCTCACCTATTTTTGTTGTTGTTTTTGTCGCGAATCTTTTTCTGTGAATTATGTGCGTTGACCTTTGTGCCTTCGTTTGCAACCCGTTTATCAGATTCCATTTGCGCCAGAAAGACGACAATTACATTTATCTGGTGTACCTTCGCCATAGCCAAAATATTGCGAGGTATGTGGACATGCGATTAAGCCGCAAAATTTGCGATTTCAGATTGCTCTCATTTAGGTAATTTTTGTTTGTTGGCGGTGAAATCAACAAAATGGGGACTGCCAATTTATATACCTTGTCCAAATATAGGACCTTTGTCGGTTTAAAAAAGTGCAAATAGGCATTGTATTGTTTTGAATAGTATACCGTCTGAGACCACGCTCTCTCCCAGCTACTGGCTCCCACCGTTCAGGACTGTATTCATTGTGCTCACACGCTCACATTTCACTATGAGCCGGGCTCCCACGTCCGCACGTCGCCGAATACCATACCAGATTGGTCTCCAAGGGCGTGCCCAAGACCAACCTGGAGAAGAAAGTAGTGGTATAGTAGATTGAAGACCCAGGAGGATGTGCGCCGACACACGATATTACGGACTTCAAAGCAGAGTGAGGGGGGGGGGAGGGAGGGGAGGGGAGTGTTTGGCGCTTAGATTCACTAGTGATGGAAGTGATGGGAGAACTGCACTGCCATTGTGAAATTCCCCACTCTGCAACAACTGTGAGTGCAAGAAGCTGGCTCGCGCCCACATCTCGGTGGGATCGAAGACGTCCTGTTCGACCGTACTGTCTTTCTGAGAGCGAAGAAGGAGAAAGTATCGCGCCGTTGGGTCCAATCGTCAGCCCGCGAGCTTGCTCGCTCGCTCTGAGATGAATGGCGAGGATTTCGTGGCTTCGGACAAGTGGCTCGCTTGCTTCATGTCCTGGTACGGGCTTTCCCTTCGCCTCATGATGACCTGACGGTTTGGACGACGATAACCTGACCGCATGTGATGTTCAGTTACTATTGTACCTGCGCTCCAAGAAGCCGAACGTGGCCTCCGCAAGCGCGCTGCTGATGGACAAGATAGCGATCTTCGTTGAAGACCCGCGACGTGACACTGTCGACGCCACAGGTACTCACCACGTTGTCATGTGTTCGATGGGATTTTTATCCATACGGATCGCTGCCGCGCTCATAACGACCGCACCCAGAAATATGTTACCGCTTCTCATTTGGGAGGGAGGGAAGCAATCAACTTAGAAGCACGGATTGGTCTATGTCGCGTATCAAGAATGCGCATGGATGAACAGTAACCTTCTTGCGCAGTGGGTCGGTTTGATGTACTCAGTGCTTGATTTCTGTGGCGGAAGAGGGGTTGTTTGGGATTCCATGCGAGGCCACATTTCGAAGGACGCCAAAGCGAGGTGCGCGAGCAAGAAGATAAAGATGACGGTGATTCCTGTTGGGCTGACACCTTATTTGCAAGCAGGTAATAGGGTTTTTCAAGTTGTTCAAGGACAATTTGTCAGTGGTCATCGACGAGCGTAAGTAGTCTGATCGAGTGTCGCACACGAAGAGCGGTAGCCCAAGATGTCCGAGCGTCGAAGAGGTGGTAGCGTGGGTTAGCAGTACGTGGAAGTCTGTGCCTGAGAATATGATTCAGTTTTCAATAGCGGCGACAGGACTCACAGACAACTATCGCTCGTAGCACATTGCGACATGATGTCTGCGGTGGCTTGTTCAGACTAAGTGGGTGAGCCATTAAGATAGAGTGAGTATGACGATCCTGCCGATGATTTTGACGAGTTGTCCTCGTAAACAAAGCTTTTTTTGGACGTGTTTTGTTATCGGTTGTTCTCTGATGCAAAAAAACTTATGTAGCGTATCCAGTCCCCCTTACGAGGGAACTTCCTTTGTGATAAGTGCAAGGTTCATACCCAGTCTGGTCGAGTGATTGACAGTCCGCTACGCCACTCCCCCACTCCGTCGTTTATTTCCGAAAAAAATATTAGTTCTACGATACCCTTCCGATTTGCGCACCTTGGGAGATTTTGAGGGTTCACTAGTGTACTATTTTTTATACCGTAACAAATCGGCAATAGAGAGATTTCGCAAAGTCAAAATCCCATTCCCACACAGTGTGACGAAAAGGGACAGTGTTGGTCTGTGGGAAAAGGAAACAGAGATTTAGCAGTCAATCTACTCCCACAGATACAAAACTCACAAATAGCATAACAATAAAGCGACGCAACGTAGTTCGATGTGAGTGGGGCGCATATCATTTCACTCTGCCATTTGCAATGACCGCGCCCGAGGAGCTGCTTGCGCTGCACGTGCTTCTAGTGGAGGTCGGGTGCGAAGGTGTGCTGGTTGCAGTTGCGCAAGCGCTGTTCCCTAAGCCAGACCGTCCTATTGTTCCAGCTGTCCGCTTCAACCTATTTGTACTTTCTGACGCGAATTCGGAGTTGGAGTTCCGCTTTGATGTGCACGGGGTCCTCCAGTTGGCAACTCTGTTTGCACTCCCAGACTACATCATCACCCCCGATCGCGACAAGCTTCACAACACCGAGGCGCTGTGCATTCTCCTGCAAAACCTCAGCTATCCGCGCCGCCATTTCGACATCGCTATGCGTTTCGGACGATCCGTTCCTGCAGCGTGTCGTATATTTATGCACATGGGTGAGAATCGCATTTGTTGCTGCTTTCTGCTTTGCTTCCTGCTTCTAACGTTGTGGTAGTTGAAACTATCTATTCTAGGTATGAGCGCACTCTGTTCTTTCACGGAAAAATCATCTCCGAGCGCATTCGAGTGTATTCAGCCGTGATTGCCGCGAAAGGCTCGCCCATGACAAATATCTTCGGGTTCATCGACGGCACAAAGAACGCAATCTGCCGTCCGAGTGCGCGTCGTGGCAAGCGAGAAAATCTACAGAAACAAGTTTACTCCAGTCATAAGAGAGTGCACTGCCTAAACTACCAGTGTATCACTGCTCTAGACGGTTTGGTGGTGCGCTTTTGGGGACTGATCGAGGGCAAACAGCACGACATGACCACGCTTCGCGAAAGTAAGGTCACGAGCCACTTTCAGCAGCACAGTTCGGTATTCGACGGATATGCAGTGTACGGAGATCCAGCGTATGGTGTCAACAAGTATACTGTGTCAGGTTTCAAGAGCGCTAGACTTAGTCGACAGGAAGAAGAATTTAACAGTATGATGAGCTTAGTTCGAGAATCTGTCGAATGGAGCTTTGGTAGTTTAAAGGTGTTGTGGGCCAACATCGACTTCAAAAAGTCGCACAAGATTGGGTTGAGCCCTGTGGGTAAGTATGTCCAAACTAGCATGCTACTGACAAACTGTCACTGCTGCTACAGCGGAGGCAACCAAACCAGTGCGTTTTTTGAATTGGCTCCACCATCTTTAGAGGAGTACCTTCGTATTTGATTAATTGACACTTTATACAACACTGCTGCGTTCAGGTTTGCATCCTCAACGGCTTCAGTTTGTGATTAAAGAGAACAAATCAACGTGTGAGCTAACGAATTTGGACAACGTGTTCATGTGTTGCGCCATAATGATTGGAATTTTTATGCAATAAACGAATTTTGATCACTAGCCATAGAGATGCAGATCGCGTTCTTCGCCAGCGACGCCTTCATTCGCTGTACTTTCTCCAGCCCCAAGATGGAGAACCCCGCCGTGGGCCGTTTCTGGATTTTGAGCTTGTTCTCCGACGCGAAGTACAGACGCGCTCCCGTGTTGGGACTCTCGAAAAGTTGCAGCGAGTAGATCTTGGGCTTGAACGGCGTGTCCGATACTCTCCTTGAACAGCGTGACGTGCAGTTGATTTATTTAAAAATAGCTTCTGTCATTGATCCATTTTTGGATCAGTGACATTGTTGGTGCTTAGCACCACGAATGCTTCATCGGCCACGACATCTCTCGTATGCGATGAAGACACTCGACATGGAGAGTTCGACAACCCAAAAACACTATTATAGATCTATTGGAGGCGGACTGAAGTTGTGAAGCTAATTGCAAACGATTCATTGATTGGCACAACTTCGTTGTTAGTGATCACTTACTGCTCAAAGCCAGCATGATGCGCTGGTTCATCGCGTCGAGAAGCCGGAACAACCGCTCTTGATCCTCTCTGCGCGCACGAGCTGCTTCTTGACGATCTTTCCTCTCTCTCGTGCGCGTTGGGCGGCGGTAAATACTCTCTCCTGCTTCCGATCCTCGAGATCGCGTTCTTTGAGCTCTTTCAGCATGGTTGTCAGTTCCAACACCCTCGCTTTCTTGATCAGTGACGGCTGAACGTGCTCGCCGTTCTCTCTGCACAAGCGTTCCATCGCCAGGCGACGGGCAACCATCGACGCATGCTCGTCATGCTCTCTCTGCTCATTCTCAATTGCTTTCTTCTTCTCCTTTTTTCCCTTCGAGTCGTCAAGCAGCTCGGTGAGCTCGTCAAGCAGCTCGGTGAGCTCGTCAAGCAGCTCGGTGAGCTCGTCAAGCAGCTCGGTGAGCTCGTCAAGCAGCTCGGTGAGCTCGTCAAGCAGCTCGGTGAGCTCGTCAAGCAGCTCTTGCTTCTCAGCGATGTCCTTGTCGACTCCAGAGAGCATCAGCGCAGCATCGTTTTCCGAGCGGCGATTGTAGACGAGCTGGTTGAACCTAGATTGAGCGTTTTTGCTGCTCAACTTCAACCTACAAAACAAGACATCAGCGACCAACGTGGTCGCCAGCGTCTCCCACGTCGTCATTACTTTGCCATGCGCGTTCATGAACGGCAGGTCACTCAGCACCTGTCGCAGTAAAGCGACATCATCTGTCTCCGAGAAGTCGCGTCGGCGTTCTCCAGTCGGCTGGGCTGCGCTTGCTGGAGCTTGGCCGGACATTTGGAATGAGCAGTGTTGTGGGCTGCGTCTTTCAAGGTCGGTTCTCAATGGTTGGTCTGTGGGAACAGGAAAACTTCCCACAGATTTCCGCTTTCTGTGGGACTCAAATCCATACATTCTGAAAAATGGCTATTTTATGTGCCCAGCCGGTTTGTGTGGGAACAGGTATGGGATTCCCGCGTGCGAAATCTCTCTAATCCCGTTTGAATACGGTACCGGTATACGGATATGTCACTGATTATACTCTCTAAAGTACGATTGCATTCTTGGAGTCCCTAGGGTTTAGGGTTTAGGACCTGTTTAAGGGCCACATTTCCACTACGGACTTCATCACGTCGTTTGCAACAACATATTTTCAAAACCACAGTCGTTTACAACAGCCCATGCACAGTCTCTTCCCAACATCCACCCCTTTCATTTTCGGCTCCGCCGTTCGCTTGTTTTGGGTTTTCGCACTTAGTCGCACCTCCGTCCCTTTTTCAGCCAATCGGCGTCGGCGTCGGCGTCGTCACTCACTTGTGTGAGCGCGGCTCGTCGGAATCTAAACGGTTTTCGGACGTGCCCCTCTCACTTCCACTTCAGCTCTTCGCTCTTCGAAAAGCTCTTTCTCGTTGGTATCTTTCGCCACCAGCAGCAGAAGGCGCTCACTTCCGAATCGGCGGCCGCAAGAAGAACCTCTCGCTCGCTTCTTTCTCTCCACTCGACTAGACGCTCCTCTGCCCCGCAAGAATGGCCATGCAAACTGCGCTGCGCAGCGCCTCGCGCCCCGTTCACATGGGTATGTGCATCCTCTGGTCATGAGCATGTCTGCCATTCAGTAGTCACTGCGTGGGCAAAGATCCATCCAATCCGCGCGATCTTTTAGGATTACCACCTTTGCTATTGATTTTGCTTTGCGTGGTTTCTTACTGTGCATCTATCTATCTGCATGTGTGATTTGTGAGCGTAGGTATGTCGCGCGCCATGTCCACGAGCTTCAGTGGCCAGTACCTCTCGATTGAGTCGAGCGCCAACGGCGTCGCGATCGTGCGCCTCGACGACAAGACCGCCAAGGTGAACACGATCTCGTCGCAGATGACGGACGAGTTCACGAAGCTGCTCGACACGGTCGAGAAGGACGCGAACATCAAGTCGGTCGTGCTGATCTCGGCCAAACCGGGCTGCTTCATCGCCGGCGCCGACATTGCGCAGCTGCGCGCGTGCAAGTCGGAGGAAGAGATGAAGGCGCTTTCGACGGGCGGCCAGGTGTTCATGAACCGTATCGCCAACTCGAAGAAGCCTTTTGTTGCGGCCATCGATGGTTCGTGCATGGGCGGCGGTCTCGAAGTCGCACTCGCGTGCCACTACCGCATCGCGTCGCAGAGCAAGAAGACGAAGCTCGCGCTTCCTGAAGTGATGCTCGGTCTGCTGCCAGGCGCCGGTGGGACTCAGCGCCTTCCAAAGCTCATTGGCTTACAGGCGTCGCTGGACTTGATGCTCACGGGCAAGAACGTTGCCGCCGACAAGGCGAAGAAACTCGGCCTTGTGGACCAGGTGACGGACCCATTTGCACTGGAAGGCGCTGCTATCACCGCTGCCCAGCAGCTGGCGTCCGGCAGCTTGAAGGCGAAGAAGAAGCAGAAGGGTCTGGTCAACAAGATCCTCGAGGACACGCCGCTGCGCTCGGTCGTGTTCAACAAGGCGGGCGAGATGGTCGAGAAGAAGACTGGCGGCCACTACCCTGCTCCAAAGCTCATCCTCGAGTCGGTGCAGGCTGGCGTCGAAGGCGGACTCAGCAAGGGTCTTGAAGTTGAGGCGTCGAACTTTGCGAAGCTCGGCATGACCCACGAGGCAAAGGCGTTGATGAGCATTTTCTTTGGCCAGACGTCACTCAAGAAGAACCGCTACGGCAAGCCGGAGAAGCCGGTGCAGACCATGGCTGTGGTCGGCGCGGGCCTTATGGGCGCTGGTATCGCGCAGGTGTCTGCGTCGAAGAACATCCGCGTGCTGCTCAAGGACCGCGACGCCGCTGCTGCTGCGCGTGGCGAGGACTATGTGCGCAACAACCTCGAGCAGAAGGTGAAGCGAAAGCGCATGTCGATCTTTGAGCGCGACGCGGTGATGGCTCACGTCGTGCCGCTGTCGGACGAAGACGAGGTGTGGAAGACCCACATGAAGTCGGCGGACCTTGCGATCGAAGCCGTGTTTGAGGACATGGACCTGAAGCACCGCGTGATCAAGGACCTGGAGCAGTACGTGTCGAAGGACTGCATCATCGCGACGAACACGTCAGCACTCTCGGTCGCGGAGATCGCGAAGGCGAGCAAGCGTCCAGAGAACGTCATCGGCATGCACTACTTCTCACCGGTGCCGAGCATGCCGCTGCTGGAGATCATCCGCCACGAAGGCACGTCGGACAGCGTCGCGGCGCGCGCGGTGGACGTTGGTCTCCGCCAGGGCAAGACATGCATTGTCGTGAAGGACGTACCAGGTTTCTACGTGAACCGCTGCCTGGGACCATACATTGCCGAGACGCTCTCGTTGGTTGAAGGCGGCGTGCAGCCAGACCACCTGGACAAGCTCATCACCAAGTGGGGACTACCAGTCGGTCCGATCACGCTTGCTGATGAAGTCGGTCTCGACGTCGCGGCGCACGTGAACCACACGCTGTCGGCGGCGCTGGGCGTGCGCATGGTGGGCGGCGACCCGAAGCTCTTTGACGAGATGATCAGCAAGGGCTTTTTGGGCAAGAAGAGCGGCAAGGGCTTCTACGTGCAGCCGAAGAGCAAGAAGGAGAAGAAGACGATCAACGCGGAGGCGCTGGAGATCGTGAAGAGGTTCCAGAAGACGGACCTGAAGCTCTCGGACGAGGACTCGATCAACCGCCTCATGTCGCGCTTCGTGAATGAGGCCGTGCTCTGCGTGCAGGACGACATCATCGCGTCGCCAACGGAAGGCGATATTGGCGCGGTGTTCGGCATCGGCTTTCCGCCATTCATCGGCGGCCCGTTCCGCTACGTAGACCGCGTCGGCAGCGCCAAGTTCAACGACATGATGCTTCGCTTCGCCGACAAGTACGGCGAGCAGTTCACGCCGGCACCGCTGCTCCAGGACATGGCCAAGACGAACAAGAAGTTCCACGACAACTAAATTGAGTGTGACAGACAGCCCGTTTATATAATACTAGTATAGCCTTGAGCGATTGATTGGACTCGTATCGTGTGTGTGCATCGTGTTTCTTATTGTGGGGTCAAGCAAGATGAGACCTTTCATTATATAATGAAAGAGGCATAGAGGATTTATGATGCATCATAGTGTTTTGTATCGAGAGAAATAGATCTGTGCTCTCGTCCAGCCAAGTGCAGTGTGTTCACGCACTCATGCACGGACTCCTCCGCCCTATCGTCGCACCAGCACCAACCATTTTCAAAATTGTCAGTTAGGGTCCACATCGGAAATATGAGGAGCTCATGATTCTCGCTACGTACCAGCTTGGCTTGCACTTTTTGCTCTCGCTCCTGGCTCTTGCGGCGCAGCTCCTCCACGCGCTGCATCTTTTCGTCCAGCTCCGCCAACTAATAGCGGCAACAGAGGTGCGACCATATTTGTTGTCAGTCCTCCATGTCCAATGAGCTCCTGATAATAATGATCAAAGTCATACCTGCTGGAACTTGAAATTGGACTCGTCCGAGCTCGAAGATTCGAGCAGATCCTGCTTCATGCGGCGCGCAAGCGCTATCCGCAGTGCATTGCGCCGCTCTTCCGCTTCGGATTTCTTGAGCTCCTCTTGCGTCACGCTTTGCACCTTTTCCACGAGTTGCGGAGGCTGACAAGAAAGACAAGGAACATGAATGAACAATGATAGATCAACACGAAGCCAGTGTAATGAGCTTCTTACAGGCTCTGGCGCCGTCTCCTTCTGCTCCTGGCGGAACTCCTTCAGCTGGATCTCGCGCTCTTTCTTCTTCTTCTCGACGATGCGGTCGCGCTGCTTGCGCAGGTACTCTTCGCGGCGCTTGATCTCTTCGTCCGAGAACTCGACCTAGAGGCAGATAATCAATCATAGTAGGCAGCAAATTCAATGAGAAACTCAGAGACCCCGCCTTCTATAGAGATCGATAACGTACCGACTCCTGCCACTCCTTCTGCTTGGTCTTGTTCTCCTGGAGTGACTCCTTGTTCTTCTTGAAAATGTCCTCGGCTTTCTTCTTGTTCTCGCGGATCTGGTGGTGCACTTCTTCCGGCGACAGCGCGGTCTTTGGGTCCTTGCGCTCGGGGGACTCGTCGAATTTGTCCTCCGCGGTCTTGGACGCGACCGACGCAAGCCGCAGCTGCTCTTCCTGGATTGCGATCGACATGGTAATGGCCGACTCGAGCTCTGCCTGTTCCATCTCCTCCTGCTTGTACAGGATGCTCAACTCCATGAAATGGGTCTCCATGTCCTTGTCCATGTCCGCAGAAGAGGAGCCGGTTGCGTCCAGGGTCTCTTCGCGAAGCGCCTTGATCGCCTCGAGCTCGAGCTCTAGGTTGCGCTTGATCATGAGCTTCTTGAACGTGAGGAAGTCGTCCATAGCAAGCACCTGGTTCACCACCTCCATGCTGATGTCGGTCGAGTTGCGACCGCGCTCGCAGATCTCGGCAAAGTCCGACGGCGTGATGCCAATCTCCGCTAAGCTCGAGCCCAGCACGCCCTCCACTGTAACACGTCCAGTGTGAGTGCATTAGCTAAGCATTCAACCAATACACTAGAAGGAGGGATTAGTTTGTACGTACCGACTTCGCGGAACTGCTGGTGCAGGTCCGTGTAGACGAACTTGTTCTCGTCGCCCGTGTCGAAGCTCGCGCAGTTCTCGTCGATGAAGCACATCACGGGCACTTCCCACGCGGGCGAACGGAAGATGTTCATGACGTAGTCGAAGACCCAGTCGCTCTCGTCCGACGTGAACACGAGCTCGCTCATTCTGTCCTGCTGTTCCTGTCCCTGTTGTTGTGGCTGACGAACTTGATCGTGCTCTTTCGATTGCCAACTGGCAAATGCGTGGCGGCGTTCAGGAAACAACCAACCAACCGCTCAAGCAAGAAAGCAAGCAGACGGCGGGCTGAGCCCACGCAATAGCAAAATTACCCAAGTTTGGCTCGAAGGTCTCGCCGCTGAAACGGATGGAGCGTTGGCGGTCGTTTCGTATGTGGAGGTGCACTCTACACAGATGAAGGCATGAAGAGGGAGCGAAGGATCGGGCGGACTGGAAGCTGGCCCACCCCACAACCCGGATGCTGCTCTTAGCCGCAATACCCTGCGTGCTTGATCACCCAAGCTTCTCGATGGTCTTCACTCCAGAGCTGCTTGATCTGAGGAGCTACGATGAGATTGTATCTCCATTGAAGATACAGCCATGTCAAGTTGAAGTCAAGCGTATCACCTGTCACAATCCATACTTTCGTACTTTGCAAGACACATAAAAAGACAGAGGTATGATGAGGGGGCAACAAAGAACCCATTTTCACACGCATAAGAGACCCAACAATCCAGCAGCTCAAGTGAAGCGAAGCGAAGCGCCATGGCCAAGATATACGTCGGCAACCTCACGTACGAGCTGGAGCCGCGCGACCTCGAGGACGAGTTCTCCAGGGTGAGTCACTTGTGCGCACACAATGTATATGTACATAACTGACCGCGTTGGTACTTGTGGTGATTAACTAATGATTGCATGCATGCGTGTGAACAGTTTGGGAAAGTGGAGCAGTGCGCCGTCAAGCGCGGCTTCGCGTTCGTGCACTTTGTGGACGCGAAAGATGCCGAGGTACGTCTCGACATGGACATTGGCTTGCGATGTAAATGGCATGTGCCGATGTGACTGTGTGCGTATGTGTTTGATGCATTGCAGGCGGCAGTGCAGGAGATGGACAACCAGGAGTGGAAGGGGCGGCGCATGAAAGTGGCGTTTGCCACCTCCACAGGAGGAAGCGGCGGCGGCGATGGGGAAGGTGATCGTCGAATGCCCCGCGGTGGTGGAGGTGGAGGCGGCTTTAGTGGCGGGGGTCAGCGTGACGGTGGCGACGCGCCGGTGTCGCAGAACCTCTTTGTCGCCAACATCCCGCCCCAAGTCAAGATGCGCGAGCTCGAAGAGTTCTTTGAGCAGTTTGGTAGAGGTACGAGGCGTTGCTTTGCCTTTGGAACGATTGATTGAAATTAACTGTCTGACTGACGTGTCAACTTGCCTAATGTTGTTGACTGTCTGTATTAGTGGAAAACGTGAAGATCCTCCCTCAGGCTCGTGGGAACCTGGCGATGTCTGCGTTTGTGGACTTTGCAGAGGTTGCGGACGCAAAGCGCGCGTTTGAAGCCGAGCTGGTGCTCGACGGGCAGCTCCTGCGCTCAGACTACAACATCCGCCGTGCCGAGCGACGTGAATTTAGCGACCGAGGCGACCGCAGAGACAGCCGTGGTGGAGGGGGTGGTGACTACAACCGCCAGGGATCGTTCGGGGACGACAGACGCGCGTACTCCAGTCGCGGCGGCGATTTCGACAGCTACCGTGGTAACGGTGGTGATGATGGAGGAGGCGGTCGTCGTGATCGCAGCCGCTCGCCTGCTCGACGAGATCGCAGCAGAGACAGACGTGGAAGTGGTGGCAGTGGCAGCGGTAGTGGTGGAGGTGACAATCGTTACCAGCGTCGAGACCACCGCAGCGACCGCAGTCCTCCTCGTAGCGGCGGTAGTCGCGACCGTGACTTTGGTCGGGACGACCAGTACCAGCAACCGCAGCAGCGGGAGCGCCAGCAGCCACGGTCGCCACCTCGAGGCAGCGGCCGCGACATCGATCCACACGCGCGCATGAACGGCAACGACGGCAGCTACGCAAGTGGATCGCGCGGTGGTGAAAGAAATTCGTACGTACTTGCAGATTTCTATTCTGATATTGGAGGAAGATATTGGCTGTTTGAACTAGCTTCTGTGTGTGTCATGCGTAGGTACTAATGCACTAGCAATGCAGCAGACTCTCAGACGCTCGCCACTATCAGCAGCCGGTCGAGAGAGTGAATGAACAAACAGCGAGACTGGGAACGAGACAAACGAGATGGTGTCGACAGTACATGTATTGTCAGGATTGCATCACTAAAGTAAATTCAACATCAACGTACTTAATAAAGTGTCCACGGTATCCTCCGATTATGATTGATGATGGCTGCACGCATTACAACAAACGAGATATAATGGCGACACCATCACAGCAGCGCAAGGCGAACAGCACAGCCAAGGCGTTCATGGCGCAGGTGCAGACTGCGCTGCGCTCGAGCACGAGGCCCACGCCGACGCCGACGCTGCACGGCATTGACTGCTCGCGTCTATGGGTGCAGGTGCGTCCGTACGTGTGTGCGTGCCTACTCGACTGAGGGCGACGTGACGCAAGAGCATTTGGCTGATTGAATTTGCTATTTCTCTATGTGCCTTGTAACTTTGCGCATGTCTGCAGGGCGTGGTTGTGTCCTGCGATGGTGACGCAGCCGAGTGCGTCATTGACGACGGCACGGGTGTCGCGGTGGTCGACATGAAGGTGTTCCTCAAGAACACGCCGCCGGGCTTGGGCAAGCGACCATCCAAAGGTATGGTACAATTGGCATGGCGGTTCTCATTGCCTCATAGTTGTGTCTACAAGCACTCACTAAACTGCGCTTGTATCTGCCATTCATCACAGGAGAATACGTCATGGTCATCGGACCTCTTCAGAAGAAGCTCATGCAGCAGCAGCAACAACAGCCAGGTGACGATGCATCGTCACCACCACCACCACCCTTGCGCATCCTGGCGCACCAGGTCGTGCATCTCGATGCGAAGGAGCAGCGCGAGGCCGTCTGGTTCCTTGAGGTCATCGAGTACTGGACGTCGGTCGTC
Organism: Pythium sp. MPC-2022a; assembly: GCA_038050625.1. Classification (NCBI taxonomy): domain Eukaryota; phylum Oomycota; class Peronosporomycetes; order Pythiales; family Pythiaceae; genus Pythium; species Pythium sp. MPC-2022a. Next base: position 3,537 of record JALBZB010000746.1, on the reverse strand, counting down.
ACACAGGCGTCCTAGTCAAATAACCACGACCACATGTCATTGTATGGGACCTCTCCAATATTTAAACACAAAGAATCGTTCATGTATTATGTTTTCTTTATCTTTTCGTTCTCTCGAGCAAACCAAAGCGCACTTGCAAAGCTTCATTCTCATGGTCCATGATGGGAGCAAAACGAACACTTGACCCGCGACCCTTCTCTCTTCACTTTTTCTCTTCCTTGCGTGACACCATCACTCTTGCGATTGGCACATGCTGCATGCGTCTCTCTCTCTCTCGTTGCTTATTCCTCCTTTGGCTTGGACTGGCCCTTCGCGATAGCAGCAGCGGCGGCCTTGGCCGCTGGGCTTCCCTTTGGCAACTGGCGGTACGCCTCCACGTCGTTGTCGCCCAGACAGCGGTCCAGGAGTGCCACGAGGATTGCCACGAAGACCGCAATCACGAGAATGCACGCGACAATCGCCAGCACTGTGTTCTCCGACGCCCACTCGACCGAGCTGTCCACGATGGTGGAGAGAAGCGTCTCGTCGGCGATCGGGCCAATGGCTTCCGCCTTCTCCCATCCGCCGTTCAAGTAGTCCAAGAACCTGCACGCGCATTGTTAAGAATGTTGATATGAGGATTTGAATACAGGCTAGAACACAGAATGCAACGGACAGGACAAACAATTGAGACGTACGCGTTGAGGGTGCGGGCTTTCTGGTACTTGTATACGATGCCTTCCTTGACGAAGAAGAGCGAAGGGTACCCTTGCACTCCAAAGCGCGAGCAGATGCGGCGCTGCACCGTGCAGTCGACCTTGCCCACCTTCGTGCTGCTGCCAGCGTCCACGAGCGATTTGCTCAGGCGGTGCCACGTTGGGGTCTACAAGACCACACACACAATATACGAGACTCCCGTCAATCGACCGTTCAAACTCAGAGATCAAATAGTAACGCAATGACCATCCACCGTACCAAACGCTTGCAGTGACCGCACCATGGCGCGTAGAACTTGATGATCCATGGGTCCTTACCCTCCTTCACGAGCTCATCAAAGTTCGCCGACGTGAGCGTCACCACCTGTGACGATCTCTCGGCTTCCACCTGTTCACGCTGCGCGACCTCACGCTGAGCCACTGTTGTTTTTCATTCCGTCATAACAAAATTCAAGCAAACAAGCACACAATTAGTATCAAGTGCGACAATGCACCTCCTTCAGTGCAACAAGAGGCTCCGTACCAAACTGCTGGTACGAAAGCACCTTCTCGGCAAAGGACGTCTGCAGGAAGACACAAAACAAGGCAATAAGGATCCGAGCGAGCCAGTGTCCTCCTCCACCCACAATACAACCAGATAGATTAACAAACAAAGCAAAGGTGCGTACCTTGTGGCCCGAGATGGAGAACTTCGCGAGCGCGGCGACCTCACGAGATCCAGCGTAGTCGTAGAATCGTCCGGCCGAGACGACCTTGAGCGTCGGGTACGACTGGACGCCGAAGCGCTCGCAGATGCTGCGCTCGGTCGTGCAGTCCACCTTGGCGACGCGCACATCCGCTTCCTATTGTTGCAATAGGATGCACCATCATTAAATCACATCAGTTATGCATTTCCACACCACTATCGTACTTGCGAGAGGGGGAAGGGACAAAAGAAAATGAACCTAAACGCACCGTGATCGCTGGATCGACCGCCAGTGTGTCGAGCACCGGCGCGAGCTTCTGGCAGTGGCCACACCATGGTGCGTAGAACTTGACGAACCACACGCCGTCCTTGGTCTCCTGGTCAAAGTTGGCTTCTGTGAGCACCCGCGTGGACGCAAACACGCTTTGCGCCTAACGAAAGAGGGGAAGACGAGCAGATAGAGACAAAGGTTAGTTTCGCGAACTCGGCTACAAACAGCAAGCGCACACACACATAGAGAGAGAGCACGCAGTATGCAGTAGCGCATGTACACGCACTGTGAAGGCGAGGAAGAGCGCGCTCGTAAACAGCGCCGTGCGGAACCCCATGGTTGCTCCTGATCTTGATGATGATGATGATGATGATGGGGCTTGAGCTTCACTTTCAACAGTGAGCGAAGAGAGCGAGACGCGCGGCTGAAAAGGGAGAGGGGATTAGATTCAGCAGGGCGAGGAGGGGGTGTTAAATGCGGACAAAGAGTACATTCTTGAGGAGTTGACACACCATTTTGATTTGTGGGAAGTAGGGCCAATTTGATGTGGTTCAAATTGGACAGCAGTGATTTGTGTGACTGATTTCTAATTTGAAACAGTACATCAGAAAGTTGCATAATCATATTCGGTTTAGATATTTTTTGCGTGCGAGCATTGTTTTAGGGCCGTACGGTGATCTTTCGAGTTCGGATGTGCGATCAATTCCGAGCGTCAGAAAATAGGGGTAAACATGCCGCGTTCTCTGAGAGAACATGTGCTCATTGCAGTTTGTCGCCGCCAGCACGTCTCACATCCCACTTCGGTCAACATTCCTGATCAGGTTGCACCACAAGCAGCCTCGATCAGTCCTTCACCTTTATATCCTACATGCAAACTGTGTACGAGAAGATTTTTCAAGAGGAAAGAGCAGAGCAAACGAATTTTTTCACCACCGTCGGCCGTGTCCAGGATTGACGGGATTTTGGACACGTTGCTGTTGCAGACTGGCTCGGCGTTGCGAGCATGAACACAAAAGCGCAGAACCTCCTGTGTGACACACAGAAGAGGAGTCCAAAATAAATATGGAGACCAAGTGCAGCCAATTCATGACCAATGCAGGTGTCCTGGTTCAGTCTGCAGAACGCAGGCTTCTCTGTCGCTGTATTCGCTTTCTTTGTGTATCTGCTGTTGTCGGTATGGCGCTCGTTTACTTCTTTTTTCTCACTGTGTCTACTTCTCTGGTGATGGTCTCGCGGCGTCCTTGAGCGACCGGAGCTTCTCCTACTGCTCGCCGTCCAGCAGCGCCTTCTCCTCCGCCGACACCTCTTTGTCAAACTAGCAAAGCAATAACCACAACACAAGGTACACATTCAGATGAGTCAATCGTGTATTCTAGCACTCGTTCTGGTCGTGCGTTGCCAGGCAAATGTACGCTGTCTCGCTTCTGACTCATGATCTGCTCGTACTGCTGCCACTCGCGCATGAAGAGCGGCACGAACTTTGGTGCCGCGTCCTTGTGGTGCTGGAACTCATCTCTGCAAACAGCAACAGCTATCGTCAACGCCATGTACACACGCGAATAGACACACACAGAGATATAGAGTGAGCCACACGAGCTCAATTTTGCACATACATCAGCATCTCGACCGTCTCAAACCACACACAGATAGACAGAAGACAACGCAGCAGCTGGACGTATCGCATGCATTGGTCGCCCAGGATGCGCATGTGCGTCGCCAGCTTCTTCTTGTGCACCGCCAGGATGCGGGGTAGAGACGCAACACGTCGCTGCGGGTTGTCACCATTTTTCCACTCGCTCAATAATTGCGCTCATTTCAAGCCCCTTTCACTATCGTGTAAATCGTGGTTGCGCGGAAGCGTCGAAAGACACCTGGGACCTTCGTTC
>JALBZB010000745.1:0-19115 GCA_038050625.1 Pythium sp. MPC-2022a | reverse complement strand
CCCCCCCCCCGAGATTGGTATTTGTTGGGGAGTAAATCTCTCTTTAAACCCCAAAAGAACTAATAAAACCTACAAAATATGACAATCTTACGATGTACAGTATTTACGAGTTGGCTACCCTGTGATACGTAATTACGTCCACTAGCTTTTGACGAGCGGCTCATGAGCCGTCGAAGTTATGAAGTTGCAGGCTCGGCTCGGCACAGTCACGAGCTATCGGCTTTGATGGGTAACGATTCGGAGTGATGGTCGCGACTCCCTTCTTGCTTGTGTGTTGCGCAGTTGTCGGCGTTTGCAACCGGTTAGTTTTGCCCATTCTATGTCTTGCACGACAAAGCAACACAGAAGCACGGCATGCGTGTGCGCGCGGCTTTTGACAGCCACTTCGCCACACAATACCCGAGAGTCAAAATATACAGTTCCGAAATACGCGATCCGTGAATGAGAAACATATGTACGGGTTTAATTTGCAATCAATTTGGGGCTGATAACTTTACCGCCATGATCGGAACTCTCCCGCACCTGGGATAAAGCCTCAAGAAATGGGAAACCTGCCCTCTTTTGGTGTCCTCTTGGGGTATTTTCTTACTTCTAGGAATTCCTCAACCAGGGGTCAACTCGACCCTCTCTTCGGATATTCGTTAGGAAAAACTTCTTGTGGTATGGAATACAAGCAATATCTCCCCTGTTTGTGCCCAGAGTCACTTATGCGAGTAAATGTGAGATTCAAGTGTGGGTGATAACTCAAATTTACACAGACAAATACAAACCCTCTTCGGACCACACACATGCAGTGCCCTACCATGTCAATACAAATCAGGTATACACCAGTACTCATCTTTTGGCCGTTGATGCCTGTTGAACCGAGCCACTTGTTTGTCGCGGTTATTGCCGAAGCTGATGCTCGTGCTCGTGTGCACAGCGGTCAGCGCGAGACCACTTGCGTACTAGTCGGTAAATTTGGAACTATATTTAAAACTCTGTAATCTTTTTCTCTTTTGTGCTTCTTGCTTCATGTTTAACTATACTTATCTCTCATGGTGCAAACTAATTCCTCCATCGCAATGAAGAGTCGGTCGCGCACACCACTTGGGAATCCTCTTGTACTTTCCGCGCAGCTGTTTCTGTGGAACTTCAAGTTGTATGCCTCATCTGCGGAGAAGTTCGAGAATCCTAGATGAAGTGTGGAAAGAACGCAGTCTGGATCTCAGAAGTGATCTGGAAGTCACTCGGAAGTCACTTGGTGTCTGGGAAATGTCTGAGAAGTCCTCTGGGAAGTTGGATATCGAGGCCTTGTTGGGACGGGCCCGGGTAGCCATTAGTTGATTACCCCATGTTCAGTTCTGGTTCTGGATGCGAAGATTCACGACAGCTCGACGATCTGTTCTTCGGAGCGACAGGACGTAGGGTACGCATGTGCGAGACTTGATGACTGTCTCCCAGTTTGGGTCAACGGCGATGCCCTTTCCCAATGACCCGGAGTGGGATAAACTCACTTCTCGATAAACTTGCTATGTAGCAGGGTCAAATGATCGGAATATTGGTGGGTCAAATGGGTTCTTCCCAGAGTGATGGTTCATGGTCATCAGCTGAAACCTTAGCCGACGGGTCAGTCATTAGCTGATGACAGAAGCCAAAATGATGGTCTTCTGGGAGGAGCGAGGGCGCTTGCTGGGTGTTTCACTTCTGGGATCTTCGAGAGTATAGGTCACGTTCTGGGACTTTGCGGTCGGCGTCTTCTTCGGACTCACTCTATCACACGTAGCTGTCGTCATAATTGCACAAAAGCGAGCTACCGCTGGCGATGAAATCACCGTTAGCTACGGCAATCGGTTTTGGTTTGATTGTGAGCGTGGTGCGATGAACTACGTGGGAAAACGTGTGCCTAGTGATGATGAAGGTGATGGCGACGACGAGAAGAAAACGAGGAACACGAGCTCGAAGAAGAGGAAGAGCAAAAAGACGATCACTGATTCACGTTATCAACTGATCCTTACTGCATAATGCTTTTTCGATTTTTGTTTGCTCTTTGTTTACCTTTCTGACGAAAGCCAGATTTGATTGTTGTAGTGGAGAGGTCGAAATCATCATGTCTGCGACTTAGGATTCGATAGCGTGCATATTGCGATCGTGGGCACATTTTCACGAATATGAAGCTCAGCGTCACGAGATTGAGGTCATGTTTCGTCTAACCTTTCAGTTCGGGTAAAGACTACAAAATGTATACACAAGAGTGATTGTGAAATTATCCCGGGTGTTTTTTCTCCCCCTTTCTCAGACAACCTTCTTTCGACAACAACGCCGTTCAAGCATGGAGTGTGTGTACAAAGTGCTGACGGTCGAGGAGGTCCAGGCGGTCGCAGCGTCCCACGCCGCCGGTGAGTCTATGCGAGACGTCGCCAAAATAGTAGGTGTATCACGGAACACCTTATACACGCGCCTAGCAGAGCTGCATGCGCCGCCACCGGCTGAGCCCAAGCGTGGTAAAGGACACCCGTTCAAGCTGTCGAAAGTGCATGAAGTCATGCTGCTGTTGCGAGTGCTGACTTCTCTTAGACGGTGACCACTCACTGTGAGCCTATGCAGAATGAGCTCAGCCCGCTCGACAAAACCGTTTTCAAGCGGGCAATTCTTCGAGTTCTTCACTGTTTGTTGGCAGTGAAGCGCACGAAGAAAACGAAGAGTCTGTTTCTCTGATCGGACATCGCCTCCGAAGTGAAGAAGGCCGAAAGAGCAATTATTGTTGAGACCCTGAAATCCACTCGGAAGCGCCTGTACATCGGGATGTACATATTCTCCAGCGAAATGGTAGGTTCAATCGAAGCAGCATGTGTATGCTCGAATATGTACAGAGTGTAAAAACGTGTGATTGTTTTCTACGTTGTTAGATCTTCAACGCAGTTGTATCGCTTCACCCGTACGTGGATATTCAAGTTCTCACATATGCAGATGAGGCGGAGAAATCGTATTCACTCTGCGATGCTCTGGTTGCTGCGATATGTGACGGGTTTACTTCATGTGAGTGCCATCATCACCTGCCGATTCGTTGTTGTACCTCGTGATATAGATAGGGAATATCTGCTCGAGTAGGGCCAACAGGATCGTCACTGATGCATCGAAAGGTACGTTTCCTACAAGTTTGTTTCTTGGCTATCTCCCACTAAGGTGTTTCTTTCCCACGCAGGTCTATTTTATCGACAAAAGCACTCGCATTGACGATATGTGATTCTGAAAGTTTTGTCTTCTGGTGTTCACTGTCGCTTTGCTAACGCCATTTTGTACTGCAGGGTCTATTAACTGGACCCCGCATAGATTGGGCAGGAACTACGATCACACTGATATACTATGACGACGACGCTTTTCCGGAATTCCTGGAATAACTCAAGGCGGTGTCGAAGAGATTCGTCAAGTGGAGGAAGAACCTTACTCTTGTCCTCGCTGTCCAAAACTCCAGTTTCGGCTCCTAAGCGATGCAGCCCAGGTCCCAAGCGAGATATTGTTTGCGTTTGTACGTTTATATTTTGGTCATTTTCCCAGTGCACGACGAGCATTTGCATGTGATGCAAATCGCAGCTTTGTCCCTTAAATCATCATTGTGCCTTTTGTTGTTGTGCCAATTGCTCAGCCTCATGATTTTGGTATTTCCCCCCACAAAATGCCATTGCGCCGAATTCAAAATCCAAAAGTGCCGAATTCAAAATCCAAAACTCACAAAGAGCAACCTCATCAATAATGGTGGCAGCAAAGGTGGCAGTGAATGGTGTGTCGGCAACGTCTGCCACGCCCGCGAAGAAGAGCAGAGCCAAGCAGGCGATGCAGGTGAGCGTCGTAGTACGCGTGCGTCCGTTGCTCGCCCGCGAGAAGAGCCAGCAAGTGGCGGTGCGAGTGACGCGCGCAGAGAAACGCAACCAGCCGAGCCTCGTGACGCTCTCGCCCCGCGAAGGCAGCACAGAGCCGTCGGCAGAGTTCGCGTTCGAGAAGTGCTACGACGGAGATACACCGCAGCGGCTGTTGTTCCAGAGGGAGATCGCGCAATCGGTCACGGGCGTGCTCGCGGGCGTGAACACGACCGTGTTCGCGTACGGCGCGACTGGAGCCGGCAAGACGTTCACGATGGAAGGCTCGAAGAAGAACTTGGGCATGATCCCGCGCTGCGTCAAGCAGTTGTTCCACGTCGTAGAGGAGTCGAAATGCGCTTTTCAGGTCGACTTGTCGTACTTGGAGATCTACAACGACCGTATTTTGGATCTGTTGGTGGCGAAAGCCCAGAAAGCGGATCTCCCGATCCGTCAGCAGGTCGATGGCAGCATCTCTGTGCACGGACTCACAAAGAAGCGCATCGCGACACTTCAGGAATTCGAAGAGCTCTATGAAAAGGGCGGTGCGAGCAGGAAGAAAGCGCGCACGGATCTGAACCCGGAGTCCAGTCGCAGCCACAGCATCCTCATGCTGCACGTGACGACCACGGACGAAGCGAGTGGCGAGGTGCGCAATGGGAAGCTCCATCTGATCGATCTCGCAGGCTGTGAAGACAACAGGAAAACGGGAAACAGCGGCGCACGACTCGCAGAGAGCGGAAAAATCAACATGAGCTTGTTTGTGCTGGGCAAAGTTATCACAGCGCTGAATTCGGGCGATATCCAGCGCATTCCGTTCCGAGACAGCAAGCTCACGCGTCTGCTGCAGGACAGTTTGGGGGGAAGCAGCCACGCGGTGATGCTCTGCAACGTTTCCCCAGTCATGAGCATGTACCAGGAGACTCTCCAGACGCTGACGTACGCGTTCAAAGCACGAGGGATTGTGAACGATGTCACGATCAACCGCTCCTCAGATCCGAAAACGACCAACGTTCCAGCAGCAGCAGCGAAGCCAATAGGCACAGCAGTAGCAACGACAACCAGAGACGGCTCTCGACGAATGAGCCTTTTGCCGAAACCCCAGAGTGTGGCTGCCAAAGTGGTTTCAGAAGCCGCCGTTGCTAGATCCACGAACGCATTGAAGAGTCATTCTGCGCCGTCGGCAACTCGACAGAGTGCGGGATTGTCACTCGCGATGGAAAGCAAGCTTGCAGCGTGGAGAGAGTCGAAGAACAGCAGTTCGCGGAATAGTACTGAAGTGAAAAGCGTGGCAAGTGGGGGTGCACTGGGACTAAAGCGGAAAGCGACAACTTCGATTGGCGAACCCAAGCTCACGCCAACTGCGTCCATCCCAGTTCCAGCGTCATCATGGTCGAACGCTGTGATCAACCATTCCAGCAAGCCAGTATCCTCTATCAGTAGCACAGCAGCCACAGCAGCTGCAAGTGCGAAAGTGGTTACTTCCATCCCCGTGCCAAAGAAATCGCGTCTATCAGTGGCGTCGACTACATCTTCCAGCGATATGCCGAGGACTCCAGTAGCCGCAAATGTGATAAATGTGCAGCCATCCTCAATATCAAAAGAGCTGCCGAAGGAATCACCGATTTGCACAGGAAGCCCCGCGAATGACAAAGAAAACCAGCCTGTTCTTGCTCCTCCGACAACAGCAGCTAACGTCATCAGGTATTGTTGTGTTTGCTTCCTGTGTGCTACCTCAACATTGTCTGTGTCTCGCTAACGTTTGGGTATGTATTGATTTCACTATGCAGTGAAGACGAGAAGCCCGTGCTCATCGCGAAGAAGCTGATTGGACTAGCGATTGATCTGGAGAAGAAGCGGCGTTTTTGTAGCGCGTTCTGCCTCTTCCAGCGCGCATACCACGTGCTTCCAGAAGAAAACGTGAAGCTAGTGGAGCGCATGAAGCTGTTGCTGGAAGGCGAATGTCCCGAGGCGGCAACGCTCGTGCCGAGTCAGCAGATGGCAACCTCAACGTACGTGCGCATCGTGATGGAGCGAGATTTGTTGGAAATTCTGGATTCCGGAAGCAACGATGAGCTGCTGGAACTGCACTCGATTGGCGACAAGCGCGCCGAGAAGATTGTTGAAGCGCGACCATTTTCGCAGGTATGAAAGTGATCAGGGTGGGATGACTTGAATGCTCCAGTTTGAGGTATCTAACTCTGTCCTGGAATGGCTTAACTGCTGGTGCTGTGTTGCTTGTAGCTCTCTGATCTGCTGCGTGTGCAAGGGATCACGGACAAGATCCTGCAGAAGCTCCACGCGCAGTATACTGCATGGGAGAACCCAGTCTAAGCATCGCTCTGATGTTAACACTGCTGGTTTTCTGCCAATCAGCAGTGCCGCTTCATCAGAACTCGTGCGATGGTTTGCTAAAATTATTTAAACATGTTCATTATAGTACTTTGCTGCGTTCGAGAGGTGACATCTGTCTGGGTATCAAAATTGTCAAATTTATTAATTTAAAGAATTCTGGACGAGTATTTGATACAGTTTCAGCTCGATTGAGTGAAGATTCAAGATTTTTGAGCGTTTCGCTTCTGATTTTTTTACTTTTTCGAGAGAGCAAGATAGTATGAGTACGAATTTGAAGCGCGTGAGATTCTCCACCGCATGCATTTATTACAGGCAATCTTTCAGTGGTTTTGCGAGTCATGGGCTTCATTCTCAAACAAGCGAGCTGGGGGGCAAGTGGGTTTACGATGGTTGCTTCAGGTCAGCGTCTGCGGTACGAATGTACCAGGTGCCATAAAATATTGACCGAAAGTCAAATTACACTCGTCATACGAACAGAAGCTTCGACTGCGTTGAAGATCGCGAAGTGTGTGCCAGGTGTGTCCGTCAGCAGCAGAACACGCGTACATACTAGAGACACCGAGCACCAGGCTTACGCGCTCCTTCCAACTGCGCGTGGTGGTAAGGTGCCTCTCACTCTGGTACAAGACGATGTTGTCCCTGCAGTTGGAGTTATCAACCTTGTGAGTGACGATGATGATGTGGCTAAGGAGGATGACATTCATGACCCCTGTTTAATCTGCATAGGGGTAAGAAGGATATGCAAGGGAGTTTCGATGCCACAGTGTGATGCAGAGCGGGAGTTTGACGATTCGACACAAACCCATTTACATTGAGTAAAGCACCCCCACCAACTTGTTTGACATAAGTGTCCCACTAACAGTACCTCTCTCAAAGTTCTCTCATAACACCAGACCCTGCTGAATTGCCTCGTTAACCTGCTGAGTGAGCTTTCTCAAAAACAGAATGACTTCTCTTCCAAACATGATCATGTATCGGGTGTTGATGAGCATTTACTCAGCTTCTGGAGTGGGAAAATCACCTCTGAATTTCCCCAAGGACCAAGGAAGCCCATTTTTCTTCAACATGTGTCAGCGGCGCATCCTCATTTACAAAGTTTTCTTTTTCCTCAGGCAGCCATTGACTTCGTGAAAGGCACCACCACTTGTCATTCTTCCTCTCGCACTGTTGACAAGATATGACAATCTGCGGCGCCATGTTCGAATTTATCGCTGAGATCAGCAGCAGCGAGGACAAAGCAAAGAAGGAACGCCGAAGATGCGTAAAGCATAGCAGGAGGACGACAACAAACACCCTGTGTGTGGTTTTATGGGAGCTGTGGATGCCCATTGCCGCTGACCTACGCGCGTACACAAGATCCCGCAATCGTGCATCGCTACATTTCGAGTCTGTCGTGGCCACCATGTTCACATCCTGGTTCGATATCAACAAATACACGGGACGCGTCTCGCATACCCCGGATGAGTGTTGCTCCCAGAAAACCCACGCAGCTGCTTGAAACGTCAAAATATGGAGCGGTGACGAATGCACGAACCGAACCGCCTGACTCGATGGCCAACAACACCATCAACTACCGGTCGTACCCGGACCGCGAGCAGCGCGTAAAACTGGATCAGATGTTCACGAACAACAGAGCAGCCTACAGTGAGCTCGTGACCGCATTCAAAGCAAAGTGTAGTTTACATCTTATTCTCAACGTCGACAGCAGCAAAGAGAAGAGAATGACTCTGCCCGATTTGAGTGCACACTACAGACCAATCGTACAAGGAAAGACCATGGCAGCATTTTTTTGAAGGGATAAGAAGGCACTGGATCGACACCTGCAAATACAAGGTGAAGTTCGCGATTCCGTGTTTCGCGATTTGATGAAAACGATCAAGGCATCTCCCGTGCTGTTCATCGCATTGAAGAAAAAAGACATGGAAGACCGTATTTCCGGAGCTGAGGTTTAAAAGCAAATCCGCCCCCGTCAAATTCGCTCGAGATCAGGACCCGAGCGATAGCAGCGGTTCGACAGGAAGATAAGCTGTTCGTTTGCTTCCGCCCTGACTTCTTTGGGTTTGGGAAGAACGAGGACATCCAGCTGCGTGAACGACTCCCTAAGCTGCAGCCCTCGGTTCGACTGCAGCAGCGGCGAGAAGGAGAGTCCTACCTTTTGATTCCGCGCTCGGTAAGTTTTGCGCAGTCGCGTACGACACGCGTCTGTGCTATTGGATCTAATGTAGGCGCATACACGCATTTCCCGCCACGAGCAAGAACGATAAATAATTGATCCTGGAGTGCGAAACTTCGCCCAAAAAAGCGGGCGCCAGGTTCTGTGCTGTGAAATGTGCAAGTGGGTGTACAGAAGGGTACACTTGAAGCAAACGTTTTGATTAGCTATAATTAACATATTTAAGTAATTTTAGCCAACCAAACACGTACTCGAGTAATGGCACTGCTGATTGGCAGAAAAACAGCTGTGTCGATCTTGACACTCAGACGAGGAGGTTCTCCCGCACGTGAAGTAAACCTCGATGTCCTGGAACCTGGCGGAAGCGGACGCGAAGCGCCTCGAGGCGCGCGACCTCACGGCCGTGGGGCTGCGCAGCCACTGGGACGACGTGCACACCGAGACAAACTTCCTGGAGAAGAGCCGCCGCCGCAAGCCCGGCGCTTTGCGCGCGCAGGAGCGCTACGTGCGCAGTGACATCCCGTGCGGCATCGACAAGTGCGTAACGTGCTTCAGCGCTGACAGCGCGGCAGCGTTCTTCCGACCGCGACGCCCCATGGCGAAGGAGCGCGCAGAGTACATCGTGCCTGATGCGTTCTGCTTGTTGCAGTGCATGGAGCTGCTCGAGGAAGAGCTCTTCGGCGACGTCGTCAAGCACATGCTCGTGCTGCAGACCGTGTATCTCGAGGCGCTGCGCATTGCGCCGTCGCGAGACGCCACGCGACTTAAGAACTTCTTCCGTGAAGATCGGCGCATGGTCGCAGACACGTGTGTGTACTTCTTTCCGGACCAGCACCATACGCAGACCTCAACAAAAACGCAGTTGGGCGGCACGTACGTGGATCTGGACGTGGACGACTCGCCCGAAATGGAGCCGCTCGCGGTGCGCAACGAACGCGCGATCCTCAAGACACTGCAGTGGTACCAGAACCACCACGTGAGCGCGTCTTCTCGCTTGATCTTCATGACGAGAGATATCGACTCGTCGTTGAGCGTGCAGGTCGTCGCGGACGTCGGCTGCGAAGTGATCACGTGCGAAGAGTTTCTGAACCAGCGCTTCAAGCGCAACGGCGACTTCCTGAGAGAGCTCGCGTTCAATACAGCGGAAGCGATCATTTGGTGGGCTGAGCGCCGCGCGGTCGACGAGAACGGCGTGGCTGTCGCGAATGCCGAGTTCACGCCGCATCTGCCGTCGTCCAAGCTCGAAGAGCTCCTCGCGACGGGGAATCTCTTGAAGGGCAAACTGGACGTGAGCTCGCACAACCCCATGGAGTCGTTTGTGATGGTACAAGGCAAGAATACTAGCGGTGGTGATGCCATGGAACGAGTGTTTGTCTACGGACGCGAAGATATGAACCGCGGCGTGCATGGCGACCAGGTCGTCGTGCAGCTGCTGCCCAAGGAGAACTGGCGGACCCCGCAGAGCGACCGCATACTCGTCCACTACACAGCAGATGAGACCGACAGTGAAGGAAAACCGAAACGGACCAGTAAAGAAGGTGTTGACAGGAGCGATGCCAGCGCATCGTCATCATCAAAAGCGATCCCGACGGGCTACGTGGTCGGCGTGCTCCAGCGCTCGTCGCGCTACCACGTTGCGACGATTCTGTCGTCGACCGTCGGCGCGAACGATGACTACGGACTCGCGATCCCGATGGACAACCGCATCCCGAAAGTGCGCATCCGCTCGCAGCGCATGGACACGCTGGTAGACAAGCGGCTGAAAGTGGTGATTGACCACTGGGCTGTTGACTCGATGTACCCGAACGGCCACTACGTTGGCGTGCTCGGCGAGACGGGGAGCTTGTCAACCGAACTGAGTGCGTTGCTCGTGCAGAATGAGATCGAAGAAGCGCCATTCAGTGAAGCTGCGCTCGCGTGTTTGCCCGAGTGCGACATTGAAGGCAACAAGGTCGCCGAGTGCTCGACGGCGAAGCGTCCAAAGTTTTGCGATTTACTCGATTGGCAGATCTCGCCCGAAGAAGTTGGTGCGCGTCGAGATCTGCGCTCGACGCACCGCGTGTTTAGCGTCGACCCTCCCGGGTGTCAGGATATCGATGACGCCATGTCGGTGCGTCGCCTGGCGAATGGAAACATTGAGCTGGGCGTGCACATCGCGGACGTGTCGTACTTCGTGGAGCACGAGTCGCCGCTCGACTATGAAGCTCGCAACCGCGCGACGACCGTGTACCTGGTTGGAATGCGACTCGACATGCTGCCATCGGTTCTGAGCGGTGATCTCTGCTCGTTACATCAAAATGTTGACCGTCTAGCTGTGAGTGTGATCTGGGAGCTCGATGGCAAGACTTTCGACATTGTCGAGGGGAAAACCTGGTTCGGTCGCTCGATCATCCGCTCGTGCTCGTCAATGACGTACGAACAAGCGCATCGCATGATCCAGGGACTGAACGCAGACGGCGGCAAGCTGCTTCATGACAAGAACGACCGACGGGTGCGCTCGTCGTCATCCGATTCGTCGTCGTCGAGCGAACTGCCGCTTGGCGTTGCTGGCGGGAAGATCCCGTTGCCACTGCAGAAGGAGATCCGCGAAGATCTGGTTCTGCTGACCGACATCTCTCGGAAACTGGCGCAAACGAGAGGAGACCAGGGCGGTCTTGACCTGTCCAAGCACGAAGAGGTGCGTTTCTCGCTGAATGTGTCTGAGCTGGGCGAAGAAGGCGTCGAGATCATCGTGAAGGAGAGTCTGGAGATCCACTCGACGATCGCCGAGCTGATGATTATCGCGAACTCGTGCATCGCAAAGCGCATTGCAGACGTGTTCCCAACGAACGCGCTTCTGCGTCGCCACCCACCACCGTCGGGGGACAGATTCGCGCAGCTGATCAAGATCGCGCAAGCGAAAGACATTGTGATCGACGCGTCGAACAACTACACGCTCCAGCAATCGCTGATGACCGCCGAGAAATCAGGTAACGTCGACTTGAAGACCATGTCACTGCTCAAGTCCTTGGCTGTGCGCGTGATGTCGGAAGCCGAGTACGTCTGTGCGAGCGACTCGGACGCGCGCTCGGACAAGAACGATGACATGACGAGCTACGCGCACTACGGTCTTGGTTTGCAGCACTACACGCATTTCACGTCACCAATTCGTCGTTATGCAGACATCATTGTTCATCGCCAGCTGCTGGCATCACTCGAGATTGATGAACATGGTTCGAAGAAGCAGATTCAGAACCGCCTAATTGCACGGAACCAGCCTCAGAAGTTGCCACCGTCAATGACGATTTCGGTTCTGGACGACGACGAAGACTTTCTTGACGACCTTATTTCGTCCGTCGACAGCAAGCTACACGTCGAGGAACAACCTATGAATACTAGAGCATCTACAGATACCCCAAGCGGTGACGAAGCTGAGATGATCTTCCCGCCAAGTGAGCTGGTGCCGCTGACGCAAAACCTGAACAAGAAGAACCGAAACGCGAAACTGGCGGCGCGCGACTGCGACGAGCTCTTCCTGGCGCTCTACTTTAGCAGCCACACGGTCAAAGTGCAGGCTGTGATCACGTCGCTCAAGCAAAACGGGTTCATCGTGTACGTGCCAAAGTACGACATCCGCGCACCAGTGTACATTCGCGACAAAGACGGCATGGTGCAGATGGATCCGCTGCTCTGCGGTGTTCGCATCATCGACACCCACCCACCGACAGGCGCGTTCGCGAATGCAGACTGCATCCGAATGATCCCGCAGGCGAACATCTTTTACGATAGTGACGCCGAGCGCCTTGAAGTGAGCGCGCCGCCCGATGGCAGCTGCGTGTTCAAGATCCTGGACGAAGTGGAGATCCAGATCTCGTGCGATTTGTCAGCGACCACAGCACGCGTCCCACAACTGCAGCTTCTGCTCGTAGGGCGAGTGAAGCAAAGAGGAAGTTCGCAGCGCCGCGACGCAACGCTCCTGACGATGAAGAATAAGGCGGACAAGTCTTCGATTCCGGAGCTGCAACGGTACGTCCAGAAGAAAAGCCAAAGCATCAATCAGCCGGCTGACAAAGCTGTAAGTGGAGCAAAGCCTCTGGGTGTTTCTGAAGTGCTGCCTGATGGTGTCGAGTTGGATGACAATGGTGGTGGACACAACCTCTATGCCATGTTTGAGTCGCCACTCACCATCTCACCTGTGAAGAAGACGTTGAAGAAAGCTGGGTACCAGAAGAAGCAGCGCTCTGCACAACAGACGGTATCAGCAGCTACCAGTACAACAAAAGTGAAGAAGAGAGGGCCGGGACGTCTGGTCTTCGGCGACTATAAACCGCCAGCGCGACAGCATTACCAGCAGAAGCTGGCGCATTACATGGACACGCGGTCGGACGAGCTGGAAGAAGAGCTCAGCATCCACCGTCACGGACAGTCTTCAGCTCTGACGCAGGACCTGAAGCGAACGGAACGAGATGCGCTGAGTCGACTGCAGAAACTTTCAGCAGAGAAGCGTCACGACAAGATCAACAAACGCAGCAAAGCGAAGTAAGGAGATCCACAGTGCAACAAACGAACAATCAAACAACTGCGAGTTTCCAGAGCAATGATCTTATGAATTGATCTGGAACTTCTGGAACTAGCAGCAGTGAATAAATGCAGCACCTCACTCATCATATATACATCATGAACTGTGTGTGTACGTACAAGCAGGCAGACAGACGTTCTTGATTTCTTTTTCTTCGCGGAGTCACGTCTCTTGCGGTCAAAGTGTCTTTTTCTCTTCTTAAAGCTCGGTTTCCTTGATCGAGTGATACCCAGGTGCGGCCGCACCTCCAGACGAGAAGTTTGCGGAAAGGAAGCTGCTGGACAGATCATCCGAGCTCCCGCCGATCTCCGACTCATCGCCGAACCCCTTGCGCTCCATCATGCCCACGAACTCCTCAAAGCTGATTAGACCGTCACCATTCACATCCACTTCGTCAATCACTTCCTGCGCCTGCTCTTCGCTGCCCATGAATTGCACCAAGTCTGCCTTCGTGATCACGCCCTGCTTCTTCGTGTCAAAGTAGTTGAACGCGTTGACAAGGTACTCTTCCTTGTTCGCCAGGTTCCGCTTCATGGTAGCAGCAAGGAACTCAGGGTAGTCGATGAGTCCGTCACCATCAATGTCGATGCCCTTCAGCAACTCCGTCACCTCTTCTTCAATCATGCCAAGTCCCATGCCACGCAGCGCATCCGCAAGCTCAGCGATAGTGATGACGCCGTTTCCATCCGAGTCGATCGCCATGAATTGCTTCTTCAACTCGTCGATTTCGGTCTCCGTCATCTGGTCAGCGATCACCGCAAGCGCAGCCTTCTTCAGCTTGTTGTGGCCGGTGAAACGCTTCAGGCTCGAGAAGATGTTCGAGTTGAGGTTGATCTCGGTGCTTGGAGCGAATCCGGACAGCCATGGGTGGCGAAGAGCCTCGTCGGCGGTCAATCGCTTCGATGGGTCCAACAGCAAGAGTCTGCTGATCAAATCCTTCGCTTCAGCGCTCACGTGCGTCCACTCAGGGGAGTCGAAATCGTAGCGACCAGCACGCACAGACGCGAAAATCTCCGGATCGGTGTCGCCGTAGAACGGCGGGTAGCCACACAATAAAATGTACGTGATCACACCAATACTCCACAAGTCGCACGACTTGTCGTAGTGACGTCCCAGCACTTCTGGAGCGATGTAGTACGGAGTGCCGACACGAGTCGTCATGACACCGGCGGAAAGACCGTCGTCCATACGCGAGAGACCAAAGTCAATAACCTTCAGCTCCGCATCTTCCGCAGGAGTCTCAAACAAGAAGTTCTCAGGTTTGAGATCACGGTGGCAGATATCGCGGTCGTGACAGTGTTTGACAGCATCGCAGATCTTGCGCACCAACACGGCAGCATCAGCTTCACTGTAGTGTCCACGAGCGATGATACGGTCGAAGAGTTCGCCACCCGTGCACAATTCCGTCACCAGATGAAGGTGGCGGTTGCCTTCAAACACGTCATACAGTTTGATGATGTTTGGGTGGTCCAGAGTCTGCATCCATGTCACAAAAAAAGAAAAAAAGTTAGATCTCACAATTACTTGTGTACCCATTGTGGCGGGACTTCAACCAAAGAGGATACAAATGGAAACCTACGCGAAGGATACTGATTTCACGACGCATGGTCTCAGGTCGGCTGACTTTCGCCTTTGGAATCGTCTTGATCGCCAACTTCTTCCCGCTCGCCTTGTTGATACCCGTGCGCACGGTACCGTAGTGACCTGCATGCATTAACAACACGTTGCACAAATCAGTATTATACACTCTCAAATGAGCACACACAGATGAGAAAAAACGGGGAGGAGGAGTAATCAAAAGGCGTACCGTGGCCAAGCTCCTTCTGCTCAATGTCGTAGTACTCGTTCACATCACGCAGCTCACCCGTGATCTGCAAAGCATTCCCCCGCACACAAAACAAAACAGTCAGTTTTCACCGTTCCCAACTACCATAACGACAAGAACCATGTGCATAATTAAACGTACCAGTTCCTTGAAAGCCTTGCGCTCGCGAGTGGCTGGGTTCGCGCGTGCCGCGGCAGCCGGCGCTGGAGCTGGGGCCGGTGGAGCCTGCTGGTGGTGGTTGTGCGGCGGACGCACCGCTGGCGCGGTGCCCGTCTGACGCGCCTTCGTACCACGCTTCTGCGGCTGCGAGCTTCTGTCGCCACCGTTGCTGCTGCCCGAGTTGCCCATGGTCTTTCGCGTTCTGCTAGCTGGTCTGTCGGTCGCTTTGCTGTTTACCCACGGAGCTTGAAATGCGGAAATGCGGCAAATGATCGATGCGGAATTGAACTTTCGCGCGAGCAGGAAAGGGGAAAGCTGTGCGGGACGGGGGCTTTGGAGAGAGCGGGTGTGACTGGTTCCTGGAGAGAAGACATTTGAATTCATGACTAAAATTAGCGGCGCTCGAGAGAGGCGACATCTATCTGGGTATCAAAATTGGCTGATTTATTAGTTTGTAGAATCTCGGATGAGTATTTGCCACAGTTTCAGTTTGATCAAGTGACGATTCCGGATTTTTGAGCGTTTCACTTCTGACTTCTTTTACTTTTTCGAGAGAGCAAGGTGGCATGGGTACGAATTTGAAGCACATGAAATTCTCCAGACGAATGTCGCACGAATGTGACTCGAAATCCAGCGACTTGCATGAATTCATCACGCACGCTTTAGTATCATCGTGAGAGAGCAATCATCGTGGAGCAATCACTGAGTGAGCCATCCACTTAACCTTGCTGCTGTTAATGCTGGTGATCACCGTCGTTGCGCGGAGGACCAGCGCCTTCCACGTGGTTCCACGGCAGAAGCGTCTGCAGGAACAGCAGCAGCGGGTTCGCGTCCGCCGGGAGGTTGCCCGCCGCCACCTGCTCCTGCACCTGTGCGAGCGCCGCGAGCGCTTCTTCGTTCATCGGCTGTCCGTTCGGGAGCTCCGGAGGGAGCATCATCGGGTGATCAGGCGGGAGGGTCGTAATCTCGTCCGAATAGTCTGTTGTGACAGTAGGATCCATGATGAGTACATTTGCATAGACGCTAACTGTTGGTGGTGGCATTGAGCACGTACCGTTGGTGACCGCGCGCAAGTACTTGTGGAGCGCAGGGTGGAGCTTCGTCACTTGCGGGGTCGCCGTGAACAGCGCAGGCGATGCGAGCGCGTGCTGCGCGCTTCGCAACAAAAAGTTTTGCACGTCGTTCACCTTCCAGAGCGTGTGGTTGCGCGCGATGTAGATGCCCAGCAAGTGGTCGATCAGACCATCGTCATCGAGCGCCTTGGAATTCGCAAACACGCGGCTCGACAGAATCGGTTTCCAAGTAGCTGCGAGGTTCATGCACGTATTAGAGTCAGCACAATATATATCCAATATCACTGCTTCGATGACAATGGTACTCACATGAAGACGTGCTCGCAGCGATTTTCTCCAGTAGCGGCTTCAACACTGTCGGGAACTTGAGCAGCGCCTTCGCGAGCTGCTCCTTCGCTTCATCGGCGTTTCCCATGAAGAAGCTGTACACAAACACGTATCGCTTTGTTAAAATCCGAAAAGCACATCACATGATACACGATTACAAGCACTTACTGAGTGAGAGCGAGCGAGAATTGCATGTTTGGCAGGGCCGAGATGGTCTCGTCTTCGCTGTTCGCCTTAACACCGGACTTGATGACGCTCTGCTTCGTGGTACTCGCATCCTCAGTAGCAGCAGCACGGAATCGGTCAGCAGTTTCCAGCTTTGAGCCGAACAGATCGATCAGGAACTGGCACTGGCGAGACGTCAGCGCGTAGTAGTCGATTGCGAGCAGCACATTCATTGGGTCGCCCTGCGGGTCTAGGCTCAGCAGCAGCTTCGCAGTCTCGAACGCGCTGCGCATGCATCCGCGGCGTCCGACCTGCTTCATCAGCAGAAAGAGCGCGCGGAAGAAACTGGCATTGTGCTCCGTGTTGACGTCCATGCGGCAGTTGCCCTTGGTCACGTCAAACTGGTCCGCCCACGCGAGCTCGAGCACGTACATGCAGCGTTTGATGCAGTCGGCGGCGTGATCCATCTGGCCGTGGTGCTGGAACACCTCGCTCATCTGGAGAAGCGCATCGATGTGGAACGGGTACCGGTGCAGGAAATGCGCGATGATGTTCGGGTCGTGCGTGCGCTGGAGCACCTCAAATTCTTCTTGAGACTACCGAGTAGCGATATTTGAACAGGTAAGCAACACCATCTGCAATTGAATAGCTCTTCAGTGTATTCGCATAATAGAAACAAATGCACGCACCTTCTTGTACGCCATCGACCACGTAATCTCAAAGTAGTTGCACGAGCTGTTCCACGACGCCCCCTTGGGCTTGTTCGCGCGCGTCCAACGGATGCCGCCGCCCACGAATGTCGGTGGACGTGGCCACTCATCGAGCGGCGTCACGATCTGCACTTTCTTCGTGGTCACTCGCGCAGCATTTCTATTCAATTGCAATTGAAGTGAAAATCAACCCATTGCCACATTCCAAAACGAGTAATCGAAACACATTAACTATACCTTGGATCAATACGCTGTCGTCCAGTCTTGCCCTCACGCGCGTCTTTCACCTGGAGCATCCATAGTCAAGGAACGTTAAACATTCAAACCCATGTGACACCCACCCATCACAAAGTAACAAATGCCCTGAGAGCGTCGCACATACCCCAAAGATGCGCTTCATCTCCTTGTCGGCGTTGATGAAGCCCAGCTGGACGCCGAACAAAGAGTTCTCGCTCTCATTGCGGAGCGACTTTGCGACTTCGATGCTCATGTTGCCAGCCTCCGCCGCGAGCGCATCCAGGATCTCGTCCACGTCGTCCGCTTCGGATACATCCCCGGTGTCGTTGTCGTTCGCTGCTTTGCCGCCCTTCTTGTTGTTTTTCTTCTTATTTTTCCTGTTCAAACATATACAGCAGTACACAGTGTTCATATAGATACAATCGCGTACAAAATGAAGTAAAAATGCTCTTACTTGGAAGGCACAGGCGCTTGCGCCTTGGCGACCACCACCACGGGCTTGGCAGCCTCCTCTTCCTCCTCTTCTTCCTTTTCGCTCTCGTCCGAATTGGAGTCCGAGTCCGAGTCCGAGTCGACGAGGAACGCGAAGCCGAGGTTGGCGGGGCGCTTCTCCTCTAATTCGCCGTCGCTCTCCTCGCTCGCAGCCTCGCCAACCTGCTCTTCCGCCTTTGGCGCCGTTGCTGCGAGCTTTCCCAAGCGCTTCGCTTGACGAGCAGACCTGTCAGAGTTGGGAGTCGCATAGAGAGATGGATTGAAAGAGTGTCAGAATGCGTATCCTCATGGCGGCGTGCCAGGGTGCCTCACAGGCGGCGGGTGCGTGCGCAGTGGCATGCAGTGAGCGGCTCCTTCGCTTACATTATCACAGCCGATTTTGTCAATCAATCGATTGACACAGGAACAACGTGCAATGTATCCTACCAGCAACATTATGGTGCAGCTGGTGTATTTTATTTTTTTAAAAGAGAGTTGGTTTGAAGTTACGTTTTTAAGCCATCCAGGTTTTTGGATTTACAAGTGTTTCTTGGAATGTTATCTTAGATTATATATATAACAATATGACATACTTTTGGCATTTTTGAGATCATAAATTGATTTAATCTGAGTAGTTCTTGACCACAGCTCCGAAGGTTACTGCTAAGAGATTAAGCAGTACAGTCACCCCTCTTTATAAGCGACACGTTTGGTCCTCAAGCCGATTGTGTGTCTTATAAGATGATTCTTATAAAGGAAATATAACCTCATAAACGAGGTTATGTACAGTATGGATTGATTATCATTTACAACCATTCTCAGCTCTCTGCGACCACTGTTCGGGCGGAAAGCATTCGCCGAGGCAAATGAGTCGCGCGCTCTGATTCTTCGCGATCTGCGGCGGCCCCATGGGTGACAAGTTGTCGTTACAGGTGCGTGGATCATGCTGTTGTTGTGTACGGGAAGTCGGAGTCGAGACTGAATGCAAACTCTCTATTATATATGTATTAATATGAACGGATGCTTAGAGGCTGGCTGTGGCGGCCATCCTCGGGTTCGTCGTGTTAACTGCTGTGTTCTGCCTCCCATCATCATCGTGGAGCTCTTGTCGGTGGTCCCAGAAGCAGGTTCACACACTCAAACATACTGTGAAAAACTTTGGTGTCGGCTCTCCAATTCTCATATTGCTGCTCAAAGTACAGGCGGTCATACGTGCTGGAATGCGC
>JALBZB010000744.1:0-19176 GCA_038050625.1 Pythium sp. MPC-2022a | reverse complement strand
GCCGTCCGCCTCGTTACTCTGATTCTGAATTGTAAGTGGTCGTATGGAGGTAGTAACTTGGAAATGAGTGAACCTGAATTCAGCAACATAGGTTTTGAAACCCGAGTTTGTGGGAATCTCTCTCGGACCTTGTTCTTCTCCAGTTCGGAGGCGGGAGACAGACCTCTGGGAGGTGGACAAGATCCAACAAGGTCTGTGAGTGATGGCATGCGCACATCAACTAGGACCTTCATTCACAGTTCCATTGCCCTCGTCTTGGCAGGCAAGATAACCTGAGGGCAAAAAACGCTCGGAAGTCGGCTTTCACGGTGGACTGCCAGGTCTCTTCGATGATGCGGGTACAAGAAAGAAAATGGCCCTGGACTGACTTCCACGCACTGCTCATCAAAGGAAGCAATCGAATCGCATCCACAGGTTGCTGACTGACGAACCAAGGTACACTTTTGTATCTCTTCCTCTTTGTCCATCGAAAGGTGCCAACGCATTGTGAAGAACGGCGAAGCTGTTCAGATCAGATCTAGGATCTCGAGGAAGTGGCGGTGATGAGGTAGCACAAGCGCTTCGAGTGCTGGTGGACATAATGTGATTGATTAATTTGCTGCGACTGCCAACAATAAAGTTAGCTATAAGAGACTGGTTCCTACTGCACCATCAACACAATTGCTCCAAGCGAGCAGCTCAGTAACACAAATGCACTGCTGACAGTGGACGCAGAGGATTGCGCCGGCGACGGGGTGCCAGAGCCGCTGCTCTTGTTCCCACTGCTGCTGCTGCCTGTACCAGCCGCTGGCGAAGATCCGGTTGCGACCAAGATCGTCTGCACCGAGTTGCCCGGGAGCGTGACCTTGAACTGGCGCTTCTCGCTTGACAGACTGAAGCGTACGGTCTTCTCCGTCGCATCACGATTCTGGAGCACGATCGCGAGCTGCTTCTCTGGCGTCACGAACGCCACGCGGTCCACTTTGCTGTACGCCGTCGTCGACGTTTCCGAGACGTTCATCGACACTTGCACCGAACCTGGCGTGAGAAACTTGGAGAAGTGGCCCATGACGTAGTACATCGGCTGCTTGTAGAACTCCTTGCCACCTTTCTCATCGACCAGGATCGGCGCGTCGACAAAGTTCTCGGCCCAGTTCGGTCCGCCGGTCGTGTCCAGCACGAGATTCCAGTCCGTCCAGCCGCTGGCAAAGCTGGCAAGGTCATTGATGATGTCGCGCGCGTAGATCTCGCCGCGCTTCCAGATCACGTCTGGCTCGAGCATGCGCACGCCCACGCCTGTGCCGATCCCTTTGATGAGTGAGCCGGCGCAGGCTTCGGTCGCCAGAATGAAAATGTCGGGGTGCAGCGCGTGGAACTCCACAAGGTTCTTGAAGTTGCCCAGCGTATCGGACAAAAAGTCAATGTTCTTGTACCAGTGCACGCCGATGCCCGACACGTACTGCTTGGCCTCGGGGTCCACGAGCGACGCGTTCCACTTGAGGATCTCGTCCTTCTGGTCGTCCATGATGATAATCTTGACCTCCGGGTGGTTCTTCTTGAAGAGCGGGCCGAGGTCCTTCTTGATCCAGTCGCGCTCCTCCTCCGTTGTGAAGCGCAAGCTTTGCCACTCCTTGATCGCCCCCACCTGGCGCACGGGCTCGTTCTGGGTCGTGAGCCCCCAGATGTTCACGCCCTCTTTCTTGTACGCGTCGAAGAACTTGCAGTAGTAGAGCGCGAGGGCCGTCCAGTACGCGTCGCCCTTGATGTGGCAGTTGAGCGTCGAGTTCTCCTTGGTCATCCACGGCGGCGGTGCCCACGACGACGCGAACAGCGTCACGTTGCGCTCCGACGTGCTCAGCGCGCGCTGGATGAGCGCCAGTTTGTTGGATTTCGATGACTTGTCCACCTCAATGGAGAAATTCTCCATCGCCAGGTCATCGACGACCGCGTTGTACGAGTAGATGCTCTCGGAGAAATCGGTGGACGCGATGGGGACGCGGCCGACCGTGTACTGCAGCCCGCTCTTAGCAAAGTACGCGTCAAGGATGAGCTTCTGCACGGCCACGTCCGTCTTGTACACGTTAATGGCCGTCGCGTCCGTGAACGCACCGCCGAAGCCGATGATCTTTTGGAACTGCGTCGCCGTGTCGATCACAAAGTCGGCCGCCGTGTCCTCGCCGCCCTCGGTGGCCGCGAGCGCCGAGTACGTGAGGCGGTCGCCCGCCAGCGACGTCTGGTAGAGTCCCACCGCGTGGCTCGCGAGCGACAGGTGCTCGTTCGTGAACGAGTCGCAGCTCGTGGCATTGCATACGCAGACGCCCTCGAGGTTCTGCTCGTAGCGCGTGGACCAGTTGGAGCATTTCGTGACGGCCACACCAGTGGCAGCAGAGCCCAGCAGCGCGAGCGCGGCACTGGCGCCAAAGACGATGCCGACGGAGCGCGTGATCATTGTATGAGGCGGTGTCAAGTGACAGCTCAATGACAAGAGAGAGCGTTCGTTGCAAAGTGAGCAGCGATCCGATAACGAAGAAAAAGGAGACGCAGACACACACGCACACATGTGAAAAGGCGACGAGCCCATTTTCGACTCCCATCAGCTCATCACCTTTGCCCACTTTCCCATCACATCGAAAGTGCAAGGTGGATTACAACTACAGTGGGTTTCGTATATAGTGTCGCATGGTCCACTATAAGCGAAGCAACTCTGTCGGAGACCCAACTTCTTCGCAACCAACAGCTTTGTTTGAGATCGACTACTCCATCCATCCACGATGATGAGCTCATGGCAAAGCACCTTGAGAATGGCACAAATTAATACCGGTAGGTAAACAGAATGATACAAGCCAGTGATGAGTTTGTGGTTATTACTTTCTCAAAATCGGCAGTGCTTTGTACTGCGGCGTCCTTACAAAAGATGAACAACAAAACGGGAGACTTCTTAGCAAACTGGACGTGCACGCTCGCCCACGATGATGGTCTGCACCGAGTTGGCTGGGAGCGTGATGCTGGCACTGCGGCCCTCGAACGAGAGACTCACGCTCACGGTCTTTGGTGTCGCGTCGCGGTTCTGGAGTACGATCACGACCTGGTTCTCCGGCGTGAAGAACGCCACGCGGTCCACGTTCGCGAGGTTGGTCGTGGCGGCGGCACTCACGTCCAACTTGACGCGCGCCGACTGTGGCGTGATGAACTTGGAAAAATGGCCCATGATGTAGTACGACGGCTGCTTGTAGAACTCCTTCTTGCCCACTTCGTCCACAATGATTGGCGAGTCGACGTTGTTGCCGACCCAGGTCGGGCCGCCCTTGGTGTCGAGCACTTGGTTCCAGTCGGTCCAGCCCGTAGCGTAGTTGGCGATATCGTTGATGATGTCGCGCGCGTAGATCTCGCCACGCTTCCAGACGATCTCAGGCTGCAGGATCTTCACGCCGGTGCCCGTGCCGAGCGGCTCCGGGAGGTACCCATTGCAGGCCTCCGTCGCGAGGACGAAGAGGTCCGGGTTGGCCTCCTGCCAGGTCGTCAGCTCCGCAAAGTTGCCCGCAGTCCTGCTGAGAAAGTCCAGGTTCATGTACCAGTGCACGCCCACGCCGTCAATGTACTTGCGGGCGTCTGGGTCCTTGAGCGTGGCGTCCCACTTGAGCAGCATGGCCTTCTGGTCGTCGAACATCATGAGCTTCAGGTCCGGGTGGTTCGTCTTGATGAGCGGACCGAGGTCGTTCTTGATCCAGTCGCGCTCCGTCGTCGTGTTGAAACGAAGACTCTGCCAGTACAAGTTCGACGCCTGCTGGACAGGCTCGTTTTGGGTCGTGAGGCCCCAGATCTTGACACCTTCCGCCTCGTACGCGTCAATGAACTTGGAATAGTAGAGCGCGAGCGCCTTCCAGTACGGTCCACCTGGCACGCCCTTGAGCTTGGCGTTGATCGTGGTGTTCTCCGCGGTCATCCAGGCCGGCGGTGCCCAGGACGACGCGAAGAACGTGAGGTCGCGCTGCGCGACGCGGGTCGTCTGGATCGCACGCTTGATTAGGTTGAGCTTGTTCGACGCAGACGTCTTGTCCACGTCGATGCTGAAGTTCTTCATCTCGAAATCGTCCTCGACCGAGTTGTACGAGTAGATGCTCGTGGAGAAATCCGTGGACCCGATCGGGATGCGCGCAAGCGTGTACTGCAGACCCGTCTCGGACCAGTACGCGTCCACGATCTTCTGCTGCACGGCGGCATCCATATTGTAGACGTTGAGGGCCGTGGAGTCCGTGAACGCGCCGCCGAAGCCGACGATCTTCTGATAGCGCACCGTCGTGTCGACCACGATGTCCGCGGTGGCGGGCGTGGTGCTCTCCATCGCGACCGTGCTGTAGGCGAGGCGGTCGCCAGCCTTGGAGGTCTGGTACACGCCGGCCTCCTTGTCGCCGAGCGAGAGGTAGCCGTTGGAGATGGTGTCGCAGTCTGCGGCCGTGCAAACACACACGCCGCTGATCTCCTGGTTGAAGCGCGTGGAGAAGCTGTTGCAGGCGGCATCGGCGGAGCTGCTGAGGAGGCACTGCACAGCCAGGAGCGCGACGGCGGTGGCGAACGGTCGGAGGACCAGCATGCTGAAGGGGCAAGAGTAACTTCGCGGCAGGAGGGCGAGTTGGGGAGTGAGAGCTTACCGGCGCGCGCTTGTCTCCTGTGCTGACTGGGAGGATCACATCAAAACGTGAGGTCCGGTTCTTGTTGCTGCGAGCGAAATCGGAGCTTCCTTCCACCCCCGAGATCGCGATCATCCCACTCTGATCCGCTTCGCCGCGCCAGAAAACGAGCAGTGCTTCACGAACCGCGAGTGTCGCAGCGGTGCAACAACGCCACACTAGTAAAATGACTGGCGGGCTCTTGACAGGGTAAACACCGAGAGCGCGCCGATTAGCCTTTCGTACTCCTGCGACGCCCGCCACCTTTGCTTTGCTTCCCATCAGTTCGAAAAACAAGAGGTGGTCTCGTTGCAACTCTTCGAGGAGTTTGAATAGAAGCTTCCTGAAGAACTCCCTGTGAGCAAAACCTCTTACCATAATTAGTTTGTCTCTTTGTAAAAATTAAGCGTTTGCAAGGAGATAATATACCCTTTCAGTTTAGCGAATCAGCGCTAATTCTTGAAAAACCTCTTTAAATGACTTGACCGATTCTGACTATATTGGTTAAGAGAGGCGGAGATTACTTCCAGCTCTCCCTCTCTTAATCACTACGGAAGCTTCGATTTTGACAAGCATCACCAGCAAATCCATTCAAAATGGCGAAACTACCAAACAGTACTCGCTCGCGTTGCGCACAGTTGGTGTTCTGCCGTCACCAATGCGGTTATTACGCTGTTCACAGCGAGCAAATACTGCGGAGAGGATGTGATTCATTCCATTCGATAACAACCGGAGCTCTCTGCGCTTTCTCTGTGTTTTA
The DNA here is from genome assembly GCA_038050625.1 of Pythium sp. MPC-2022a. Lineage (NCBI taxonomy): Eukaryota > Oomycota > Peronosporomycetes > Pythiales > Pythiaceae > Pythium > Pythium sp. MPC-2022a. The sequence goes on along the minus strand of JALBZB010000744.1, from coordinate 13,770 downwards.
TGCAACAGTGCAACAACAGCAACACTGATACTGAAGTAGGGAGGAGGGGCATGAACAATCCGAGTACGCCTGATTACCGAATCGCTCTGGCGCGCGTGTGTATGAACATGTATATCATTTCTCTCGCTCACTCCCTTTCACGCAGGCTCTGCATCGAATCAGCCATCATGCCACACTAGCGGTATGACCGCTGCTGCGAGGTGGAGAACAACGACACCCCTTTCTTGCCGGATCCCTTCTTTCCCCCCTTCCCTTTTCGTGGCAGCGAGTCCAGGTCGAGATCGAAGAGCGGTGGTGGACTCGACGCGACACCCCACGCGGGTGGTGATCCACGCGCATAGTCCCCAAACGCTGCTGCTGCTGGTGCCGGTACATTGCTGTCACTGCTCTCCGCGCGGCTGAGCGGCGGATAGTAGCCCGACTGTCTCGTGATCGTCGCGAACGAGCCCTCGTCGTAGGATCCAAAGTACGGCGACTGCGGCGATGTCGACTCGAGTCCGGCATGGTGGTGGTCATGCTCGTTCAGGCTCACGCTCTCCTCGAACGCGTCGGAGAGTGACATCTCGGCGGGCGCTGGCCACGCCATCCCTTCTTGTTCGAGCGAGAAACCCGACATCGCGCCTTTGTAGATCGGAGAATTCACCGACTTGCTTTGCTTGCTCTTCTGCTTTTGCTTCCTCTGTCGCTCGCGCTTCTTGATCTCGCCTCGGAACGCGCCGAGCGTTGCAGGCGACAAGAACTCCGACAGGTCCAGCTCGCAGAGGTAAAAGTCACAAAACTTTGGCAAATGGCTCAGGAAGCGATAGCGCTTCTGCATCTCGTCGTCCATGACGACATGCTCCACGTCGAGCACGCGTCCGTGAATGCGCTCGGGCAGGAGGTCGTAGCGCACCCCCGCCGCTGGCGCCTCAGAAGAAGAGGCGCTGGACAAGGAGGACGCCTCCGCCCACACAGCGTTCACTTCATCTCGCTCTTGCACCTCGCCCTCATCTTTCGGCTTTGGCTCCGCAAATTCCTTCAGGAGACACTTCATGTTCAGCGGATGGAGCACCACGTAGATCCCATTCGCAAGCTGATAGAACGAGTACACTTCACTGCCCGAGTCTGTTTTAGAGCCCGAAGTTATCGCGCCTGAACGGTTCGAGTCGTTGTCAGGCGGACTGTGTCCCTTGGCATTACCGCTGTCATTCTGCGCGAGACGTCCAGAGGTCGCGCGCATCGCTTCTTCCACAAACGGCAGGCTGTCAATGTCTCCAGAGCTGCGAAACTCGGCGTCCAGCGCCTGCAAATCGCGCATTTCATCCATCAGAATGTGCGTCAGGTACTCACGATTCGACTCGAGAATGCGCGAATACGTGGCTGCGGGATCGTACACGCTGGGGAGCTTCCGCACTCGCTTCTTGTTGGTGATGGCGCCATTGGCAGCAGGCGAGCCATGTTGCACCGCGACTGGCAAGTGCGGGAAGAAACTGGACTTGCTGCGCTGCAGAAACTGGAACATTGCGTTCGAGTCCACGCGCGGCGGGAGGTCCACTTTCTCCAGTCGCACGCTGCGCAGTTGTCCCTTTTGCACCGAGTCAAAGCACATTGGGCAGCGACGCCAGTACTTCTCCGTCAGCGACAGGTACCGCAGAATGCACGGCCAGCTAGAACAAATACACAAGGCACGCCATTATAGAAGAAGGTGAGTTAGCAACGACACGAGCATGCGCAGCGTGTGAAGGAGTTCACTTCGTACCAGAAGATGTGCCCGCATTTGGTGATTTTCGGCGCGCGAAAGTCGTCCAAGCAGATCGGACAGCTCATCGGGCTCGCTTCGTCGTACCAGAGCAGCACCTGCTCGACGCTTGTCCCTGTATAAGCGCAGACCAAGCGCAGAGATAATGAGCTACGCAGCCAATGCTATATAAACCAATAAAGAAAAGGAGAGAAATCATACACTCGGTCAGCGCCTCCATGTCCCAGAATGGAGTGCTCGCGTCGTCTTCGAGAGGCGCGATGACGAACCGGAAGCTGCAGAATCAAATAGTCACCATATAAAGCGCCAGTCAGTCTACTGTATACTAACCAAGCCAATTCAGCAAAGCTCAAGAGCTCAGCAGCAAAGTCAACCCACTTGGCGTGCAGGAACTCGTTCTGCGTGCGCGTGGGCCCCGCCTTCTTCTTCTTCGTGAACACCTGCTTCTCGCGCTCCGGCAGCGAAAAGTTGAGCAGGTGGTTTGCGGACACGCCGTTGCGCGTTGAGCGGATCTCGTAATCCAGCGCGCGGTTCTGTCGTAAGAATGGGTCACAACGAGCAGCAGAAGAACAGCATGGAAAGCGTCGTGAGCCAATACTCACGCGCATAGAGAGAAAATAAACTGTGCTTCATGCAGCATCCGAAGACGCTTTACCATGTGGATTTGATCCTTTCTGGAGCCTCGTCGTCCAGACCCGTTGTTTTTGCTACGCAGTCAGCAAAATAGAGAACGCGATAGCCAAAAGTTGCAATTAGAAAGGAGATCCGTGGCATGCAGTCGCTTGTGTTCCCCTCATTAAGTTGCTCTCAGAGCGAGTCAGAGCGCAAGAGCGACACTAATCGAAGCGCCAGCGTCTGCGCTTTTTAGTCGCAGCACTCTCTGCGTATCTCTCCCCCTTATCACGGTGCCGCACGCACCTCATGATGGCAGACTCGCGTGCATCCAGACGCTTCCGCTTCCGTCCGCGTGAGCTCACAGAGTGGAGCGAGTGTGAAGATTCGTTGGCAGCATACACTCTATTTTAGCCAATGGTTGCGCTCTATTTTAGATTTGCACCCTCCCATAGGCTCATATTTTCAATAATAAAATCGATCGTAACCAGCTACGTATCAAGTGTGTTAAATAACCAGCAGCGTGTGCCTTCGTTGCCTCGCTTCGCTTCCCATTTTGGAGCACACGCAAAGCCACCAGCACGGCAAGCAGAGCAGAAAGAAGATGGCAGAGGCGAAGGAAGTAGTGCGCGTCTACCGGCGCATCCTGAAGCTTGCGGCGCAGTACCCGAGCATCAAGCGCAACGCAATCATCCGCGAGATCAAGCTTGAGTTCCACGCCAACAAACACCTGACGGACAGCGCCAAGATCCTCGACAAGGTGCAGTCCGCGCGCCAGGGCATCGTCGAGCTCTCGCAGTACACGAATCTGAATCCATCGTCCATGACGTGGAAAGTGGACGTGGGGCGCGAAGTGGGGCCGGGTGGCGGACCGGCAGTGAGTCAGGGCGTGAGCGCCAAGGTCGTGGGCAGCGGCGGCAAGGAGCATCAGTAAATAAAAGCAGCCCAAGCAACAGTTCGAATGTGTGTGTGTTCATTTGTGTTCTTATCTATTGTGGAGCCATTGTGTAGCTACTATGTGTAAATCTTGGCGGTGGTGAACTGCGCCGTTGCTTCTACTTCTTTCGTATCGGAGGACAGAGCGCGCAGCCCTTGCAGCACTTTTCACACACTGGCCCCACTTGCGTCTGCGGGATCAGGATCAGGTCTCCAGTCTGCTTGGACGTCGTCATGCTCAGGAACGCGCTCACGGGCGAGTCCTCGTCCGATACCTGCAGACATTGCATGTATTCAGTGTATACAGTGAGATACAAACACACACTGGGCGTATCAGGACGAACGCACCGAGATCATGGTCGGCACGGACTGCTCCAGGTCTTCAAAAAACCCGAACCAGTACGTCTGCAGTGCGCTGTGTGGCCACTGATGCGGGCTGGGCGACGTCGCGATGATCGCCATCACCTCCTGGAACATGAGACTGCGTCTGATAGAAAGAGATTGAAAGGCAGGAGGCGTTAGCAGTGCAAAGGACATGTCTAACTAGTCAAAACCGACTTCCGCACGGCACCTGATCATGAAGTTGTCATTCTGCAGTTCAATGCGCGGCCGCAGCTGCGCGAACGTCACGCTCTCGCGCTCGCTGTCCTCGAGCTTGAGCGTCCCGACCGTCGGCAAGAGTCCGCCCTGAAATCTCAAATGTATAGCACGCAGTAAGTGCATGGTTGGCTATTCCTTGTTTCATTGGTCAAGAGCCACGTTGTGGCTGCTAAACTGTATCCATACCTCCCATGTGCCCACGACGTAAGAGTTCTGCTCGCGGGGGCTCGAAGAGAATGTGAACACGCGCACTTTGAGGCGGACCATCGCCTTCTTTCTTCCAGTCGTGGCACTCTGGGGCTCAAAAGACGTAGAGCTCTCGCAATGAACGACTCTTCCAAGAATACCCTCGACAACCAGTGCACTTGCTTGACAATGAGCATACCAAAAGACAGAGAGCTCCAATAGACGCAGAAGCAACGCAACCAGTTGATTGATTGGAAACATTGACGCATGTATATATTACTTTTTGGAATCAATTGTTGTCTCTCAATGGTCGAAGATAAAACATATACAATGGTACATCACTTAAATAGCAAGTGGGGTGGCGTGCGCTTGGGCTGGAGGTGTGGGTTGGGCTCTCGCGTCCATCGCCTTATGATATCATGGCGACAGATGTGTGCATTGGGGCTTCGCTTTGTCTCCTTGCTGCTGCTGCGCGTTCCCAGTCTTGGCTTGTGTTTGCTTGGGTTGTTCACATGCAGGCCCCAGGCGCTTGCCTAGATGTAGACCCAGCCCGATCGCTCGAAGGCCGTCGAGAGGTCGTTCTTGCCTTCGTTGACGGAGAGCGCGGCGGCCGAGCCAAAGCGCTTCTCAGAGCTCTTGGCCGTCGGCGACGACGACGCCGAGGAGGTCTGCTTGTCGGCGAATGGGCGGACGATCACGGTCTTGAGCTGGTCGAGCATGGTTGTTGTGGATTGGAAGTGGGATCACGGAGAGTGGAGTGTGAACGAGATGGCAAATTGCAAAGTGAGGAAGAGCAGCAGGCGAATGGACTGGAGCACCAACAACAGGCTCTTCAGGCAGGTGAGCCATCTGATGCGATCGAGCCGTCGACGAGACGCGCGTGAAGAAGGCGAATGGGGCTGGTCACACTTTTTTTGTAATTCAGCCCAGATGATACTGTATAAATTGATATCCTTCTGCAAAACGTCATTATCATATGTGAATAAGCAGCTTTAACAATGAGCATTTTGTATGTAAAAATTATACCCTTTTTTAATTGATCAAATACCCTTTCTTCCACCCTTGCGTTTCGCAGCGAGAAGGGATGCACTTTGGCAGCAGTCGCCCCGACTCACTGCCTCTGATTGGCTGGTTTGTTGATTAGGAAGCTGAAACCATGACGTCGGCGCGTCACTGTTTCCGCGCCGAGCCATTCCGCATCGACTGATTGGCAGGTTTGAAAAAGCCGGAAATTACAAAAACAGCCTCTGATGGATCTTCAAGGGGTTTCATTCTGATCGCGTTAAAGATATAAGATATGGCGACTGCGAGTGGCTTGAGAGAACGGTGACGACGCGCTGCTGGCACCAGCCGTTTGTCTCCACCATCCCGCACGTCACCTTTCAAACGGTGACGTGCAGGATATTGAGGCGCAAAATTCGGCTGCATCCTTCCAAGTGATGGCTCGATAGAGTCTGGCGCATTCTTACACGTGGCAAAGCATTCTGATGCTCCTCTGGTGGTGATCCCCATATTTCTCGCAGCGAACTTGTATGCTTGGAAGCATTTCGCGACGACCACTTTTGCAGCGATCACCTGCGCAAATGAGTCTTTTTTGCGCGTTTAACAGTAGTTGAAGGAGCGATTTTGGTGCCGCAACTTCAAACGGCTGCTTGGGCACTTTTGCGTCGACTAGAAATCGACAACACCTGCCATGGCGACTGGAGAAGCGACAACGCACGTTGTCCTCCCTAATTCTCGTTTGCGTCCACGTCGTATAGACGCATTGAAGAGGAAAAAACTTGTTGAGCTGCCTTTTCGACTGTAACCAACCATCGCGAGTTGCGGTTACGTGGGTGTACCTTCCATTGAACTGCCCAATCAACCCAATTGGGTTGACAACCTCCAGTACCCCTACGCTAACGACGGCGAGCAACGCAAAGCATGTCATTCGAGATCCGCGAGGTGCGCGCGCTGGTGCGGCGGCCGCGGCGTGACGAGGCGCAGCTACTGCTGGAGCGCATCGCGTTGCACGTGCTGCCGATCCTCGCGCAGCGGCGCTTCCGCGTGCTGCGGCTGCAGGAATTTTTCCCCACGAACGCGCACCTGCTGGGCATGAACGTCAACAGAGGAGTCAAAATCTACCTGCGATGTGAGTCTTAATTCATGAAGCGTTACTCGGCTGGCATTGTGCTTTGTCTGGTGCAGCACCTCACTCTGGTATACGCTACACCGTACTATAGTGCGTCCAGCGGCTCAGCCGGAGTCGTTCTTCCCATTTGAAGCGCTGCTGGAGACCATGCTGCACGAACTGACGCACATGGTATGTCGTCGCAAAGCGCTGGCTGTAAAAAAATCGAATGAGCGTGAGTGAGCTGCTGACCATGCTTTGCGCGTGTGCATGATTCTTCCAGGTCCATGGACCCCACAACCAAGCGTTCTACAAGGTGTACATATCTGTGTATGGGTTTCTGAAATCACCATGCGCTTGCCTTGTTGACCTCCTAAACGATTATTCCATGTGTGCTGTAGTACCTGGACGAGCTCAAGACGGAGATGGAGGCGCTCATGATCCGAGGCCTCCTCGGCGCCGAAGGAGCAAAGTTCCACAGCGCAGGAGAAGGAAGAGTGTGTGTCGTTTATCACTTATTACATCTCAGCAATGGCTTGGACACTCTTAACGCCTCCATGTTTGATTTCTCCAGGTGATTGAGGCTTCGCGCTCGATCCCCGTGCGCTTCCCGAACGACAATGCGGCTGCAGTGCTCGCTGCGAAGCGTCGAGAGCAGGTAAATGAAGACAGTAGACTGCCTGTATATAGGAAGAAGGCAGGCTTTACTGATTGTTTGTCGTTGCTACTGCTCACTACCTGCAGTATCAGAAACTGCTTGGCAACCAGACTTCGTGGCGACTTGGCAGTGGAAACAACGTTGACTTGACGACAACACTAGCTGCACCGCCAATCGTTACGCAGGATGAACTCCGACGCAAAATGCTAGAGGCTGCAGAACGACGACGCCAGGACAACGAGCGCTGCACCACTACTGAAGCGATCACGCAGTCGATCGAGGTGCTCGGCATTGACGACAGCGACGAGGAGGAGGAAGGCAAAGAAGGAAGAGAACTAGGCTCAGAAGATATAGTCGACCTCGTTGGCTGCTCTCCACCGGATCTTCCTTGCGTTGCACTCGAAGACGATACCGTCCAGTCAAGTGACGGCGTAGTAGTAATCGATTTGATAGTCGAGGAAGCAAAGATGTCGGAAGAGGTTGACAATGACGACGATGGTGAGGTGGCTATTGTTGTATCCTCTCCACGGCGACTCCCACGGAAGCGGAAACTCGAAGAAGCAGCAACAGACACAATCGACCTCACAGAAGACGATTGACCAGGTAGACAAACGTAAGAGAAAGAGAAGAAAGAAAATTGCACATTTTGTTATTGTTTTTGTTAATTCTCATCCTCCAAAAGAAGAAGCAAAGACACATTTACACACCATGAATGAGAAAGACGCCGACACGCAGCAGCAAACAGGCGAGCTACCCTCAAGCATCACTCTCTAGAACTCGTTGCTGAAGCGCATGTCGAACGAGCCGTCGTCCACGGGCACTTCGTTGCTCTTGAAGATGCCCTTGCCGAAATACTCGGCGATCGTGTGGAACCCGTCCGCCGCTGTCTCCAACTGGTTGAAGAACTGCTCGTGGTTGCCGGCCTTCTGCTCCAGTTGCGACTTCAAGCCCATGATGTGACGGTGGTCCATGGAGCACGTGATGCACTCGCGCTCCGTCTCCGAGATGCAGTTCAGGTGGAAACTGTGCTGGCACATAAAGTGCACGGCAGGCAGATCCAGATCGTGGTTGCACAGATCACACTTTGTCGCCTGGAACACCACTGCCTTGCCGTTCAACTGCGAGATCTCCTCCTTCATCTGCTTCGTGTCGCTCTTGAAAGCCTTGATCTTCTCGTCGTCTTCTTCGATCTTCTTCTCGTCGTTCAGCAGCTGGTTCACAATGTACTGCTTCAGCACTGCGACCGGAAGCTCGCGCGACTGACTGAGAACTTGGACGACTTGCAGTGGTGGAATCACCGGGTTGTTGTCGATCAGCACCAGCAACTGCTTGAGCTCCTTCCACTCCTCACCCGACGTCGCACCCTTCGGCAACGGCCCGCGCTCGGCAAAATACTTGAGCGCTAGCGACCACAAGTTCGAATCCTTCTCGCCATGCTTCCGCACTTCGTCAATGATACTTTGATCATCGTTCTCTTCAATGTGGAATTGCACCAACATGTGGTACATGTGCAGCTTGTTGTACAAGTAGCGCTTGCCCTTCTTTACGCCGCGCATCTGCAGATGGATCAGCGCGTGGTCTTCGTCGTACTTCACGCGCGGGTTGTCCAGAATTGCCATCACCGCGTCCTCCGTCTCTTCTTCGCTTCGCTTCTCCTCGTCTCCAGATCCGCTCAGCACCATCTCCAACAGCGTGTTGCCGATCGAAGTGTTGCTCACAGTCTCCACTTCGACAATGTACTGCAAGAACTCCTTCAGCTGCGCTCGGTGCGACACGAACAAGTGCAAAAAGTCGCCGGGGTCCGACTTGAGCTTGGAGTTGTCAGGGACAAACTTGCCCGTGCACAGCTGCTTGAGCAGCTCCGTCGTTGGTCCTGGCAGATGCGTCACAAGTGTGCGACCGTACTTGCGAAGATTCGAGTCCGCTTCCGAGAAACTCAGGTGCTTGATGTACTCAAGCGCATCTGCAACGCGCTCTTTCTCGTGCGCAGAGAGCGCAGCCGAGTCCTCGGATTCGACGTAACTGATACGATCGAGCTGAATCTTCAGGTACCAACTGTGCTCTTCGTGCTTCTTCGCGAGCGTGAGCGCGTGCTGCGGATAGTTCTCCCACAACACGCTAATCGCCGTCTCCACATCGAAGTTCAACGCAGCAGTGCCCGGTCCCTTCTTGCCACCATCCGCACCACCGACCGAGCCATCCTGCTTTGACTTCTTATCGCCATTCGTGCCGTTGCCGTTCGCTATCAGCAAGTCGCCGTTCAAGTCACTTTTCTTGCCGTCAAGGATCTCGTCCAGCTGAATAAACTTGTCGAGCTTCTTCACGTCCTTCAGCTTCGTGTAGCAGTTGAGCAGCAACGTCGTGTGTTCGGCGTTCGCGAACGCCTTCTCGTGCAACGCTTCCAGGTAGGCGGTCAGGTTGTGGATGCGCTGAGCGTCCAAGAAGCGACGAATCACATACGACGGCTCGACGTGCCCAATCGTGCGAGCGTACTGGCGCAACGAGCCATCGTAGTCTCCCTTCTGATACAAGTGATCGCCGTACATGCGGAAAATGTCCATGATGCTGTTGATATCATAGTTGGAGCTGAACGCGAGCGAGATGGCGATCGAGTACAAGTTCTTGCGGAAGAGAATCTCCAGCTTGGACGTCGTGTCCTTCTCTGTCAAACGGTACACGTGCCCGACCGAGGATACGACGAAGATCGCGCCAAATTCACACACCACATGACGGATCTCTTCCATCTCGTCCAGCCCGAAGCGAGCTCCTGGTGCGCGGGCGTTCGGTGCAACCGGGGGTTTTCTGCCTCCAACCGGACCCTTCGTCGTCGTGTTGGTCAGCGTCCAGTTGAACGCGATGAACTTGTTCTGCAGGTCGTACACGTTCACCTGGTGGCGGCCGCGAGGATCCACGTGCGCAACGAGCAGGTAGTGCTTGAAAAAGTGCAAGTACTTCTTCTCGCCCTCAAAGCCAAAGCACACCGAGCGGTCTTCGGTTGTGTAGAAGTATACCGCGTCCGTCTGCCCTACCGCAATCTCGCCCTCGTCGTTCACACACGAGCAGTTGGTGTCGACACCTCGTTCGTCGAGCACGACCGTGCGCGGCGGGAGTCCCGCGGCGCCGGCAGACTTGACCAGCGCCGGATCGTCGTGTGTGCAGTGGTAGACCGTGAGTCCGCGGCGAGTGGACGCGTAGAGAAACACGTGCGACACCGTGTTCGTGACTGGTTTGCTGGTAAACTCCAGTCCGGTGACAGGGTACTGCCCCGCAGGCTGCAACAGATGAGGAGGTCGGTCTGAGCGGCGCTTCAGGTCTGTGCGGAACAGAATGACTGCGCCATTCTTTAGCCCGACGGCGAACTGCGAAATGTCGTCGTTCACGGCAAACGCGGTCACAGCTTCCTCTGGGTACTATAGACAGCAATATACGATAAGTAGGTGTTCGTTTACAAGAAGAAGCAACCCAGCGAGTAGACACGACTCACCTTCTTGGCGAACACGGGGATTTGTTGCAGGAGCTTTGGTTTCCCGTCGCGATCCTGCTGGTCCGTCCTCCACAACCGCACCACCGCAGTCGTCTTCCCAGTCTGCTTGCTTGTGTACATCTGTCACATACAAAAATAAATAGAGGGTGAGTCTCCTAGACTCATGGTCACCCTATGTCACGACGACAGCTTCATCTTCCTATTAGCTTACTTCTTCCGCCGAGTTTGCCGATCTGCCCGCCTCGGCGACCGCTTTCGACTGCGCGCGCAACTCATCGCTGCGGGGGTCAATGCCGTCACCAATCGACACGAGGATGTTGCTGCGCTTCATCTGCACTCACACAATACAAACCAAATATCCAAACTTTTTTAGTCTTCATCGTCCGTGAAACCCAAGCAGACGTGATGATAATCAAGTGAGAAGAAAGCGGCCACGCACCATGACGACGTGCGAAACAAAGTGCTCGTGGGCCTGGAACTTGCGCGTCTCCAACTGACGGTTGGCCAGGTGGATGAAGCCGTCGGCGTCCCCTACGCAGATCATGCCTCGGTTCGCGCTCATGGTCGTGATATCGACCCCCTGCTCTCATCATAATTCATAATAAGACAAATCCAGTCAGTCAGCGTCGGCTGTATGGCGTCTCGTAAGAGCAAAGCCACCACCACCGCCACCACAGGCGAGAGCTCCTTGAGCGCACCTTGAGCCAGAGCCCATTCGCATCCTTGAGCGTCTCCTTGTCGAAGAACGCGAAGCGCCTCCACTGCGCCATGCTTCCTGCTTTCCTTGCTTCTTCACTTTACGCTCCCCCTTTTGTTTTGCGGCTTCGCTTTTGAGAGAAGAGATCATCAGATCAACGTGGTTTTCCCCTTGCGGCATTTAAGAATGCTGGACCACCTTTTTGTCTCAAGGTCGCATGTAGGAGTAAAGAAGTGCAAAGAGGATTATTTTAATAGAGAAATTTGTGAGGTATCGATTTTAAGAGTCAAGAACTACGATTTTATGTTGTGTAACCTCAGATTTATAATTATAGTGCTAAAATCCTAAAAACGTGTCATTTTTAGGATTTATTCTGGATTGATTAGATGCGTACCGGTAACGTAACCAGCAATCGCCCAGCTTTTAGGCACAACTGTTGAAGTTTCACTGTGAAGCAATGTGTTACTTGGGGAAATGAACATGAAATCGAGCTCAGAGAACGAACGCAACTTTGAGTTCAATCCAAGTTTGCATCGCATTAATGAACTAGGATCGCATTATTACGGTCCTACGTGTCGATTGCCTCGGCGAGAATGTCGCTCATGATGTGCTCGTCGACGTCGTCAATGTTGAGGTTCCGCCCGGCTGACCTGGTGGACCGCTGCGACTTGGCTGACGCCACGGGGCTCGACATTGCTGCCGCGCGCTTCTCATTCTCCTTGAGCAGCTGCTCGCTCTGGTTTTGTCGGGACGATCGCCGAGGTGCTCGCACGGGGGCCGACGCGAGATCGTTTGCCGTTTCCCTCTCCAGCGCGTCAAAATCCTCGACCTCGTCCTTCGTACCTACTGCAACAGTAGTCTCCTCTCTAGGAATCTCAGAGAGCCGCGAGCTGGACTCACGACCGCTGGATCGGTACGTTCCTTCTTTCCACTCCATGAGGCTCCCCAGTGAGGTCGCACCAGTCTAATCATAATGTGGATCATTAGTTACCGTGTACTCGTACAATATTTGATAGAGTTGTGGACGAACCTTTGGGTTGGGACTCGCGGACGCTGCCTTCTCGGGCGACCCAGACGATCGCTCTCGTGTGGACTTGTCTTTCTCTCTCACCGACTTTTCTTTCTCTCTTGTGCCAGTATTCGGTCGCGAAGAGCTCATGCGTCTCTTAAACGCGAAAAACCGCGACGGCGAATCCGCTTTGCTGGTTGGTGACTTCTGTGGTGACGTTGATGGATCCTTCTCGTCGCCAATCACCTTAACGACATTGTCACCATCGTGCGGATGGGCTACTTGGAGCTCTAAAGGTACGGGATGCGGGAGGGCTGCTGACGGGGGCTTGACGGGTTTTAGAGCCGAGATCTTGCTCTTCTCGGTCGCGGGCTTTGGTGTGTGGGATTTTTTCCTTTTGCGCGCGCTCTTTTTCCGCTTCCGGTGGCTGCCTCCCGCGTGCTCGTCGTCCTCGTCTTCGTCTTCACTGGACGATACCTGGAGCTCCAATGGTTTGGTGTTCTTTCCGTACAAAGCCGAGAGCGGCGCCAGGTTGTTGTCCGCCTTGCCCTCCCAGATGTCGTGCACCACAGAACTACCAGCAGCACCTCGACTGGGTGCATTTGAACTCAGCTCCTGTGTTTTTTGCTTCCCCTTACACGCCGCTGTCCCTTTGTCTACAGACACGCTCTTACTCGTGTTCTTAATGTCGCCATCTCCATTCTCGTCGGGCTCCACGTCGTCCACGGCGCTCATGTCGAAGCTCTGGACGACTGTGTCCTGATTCTGACTCTTGGCTGGCGACCGCGCAGGTTTGGTCTTGGAGCTACGACCGCCCATCGCTGTCTGCTTCCTACTGCCTCACGCTTGCTTCTTGGCGTCTTCTGTCAGCGCGCTCTCCATGCACACGCCAGCAGCTTCCGTGTGACTCTCCTGCTAGCTTATTGCGCAGAGATGCCGGTCAGCAAACTCAAGAGCTCTCTCCGTGCTTGACAGGCAAATAATTATAGCCTCACCATTTGCGCGCGTCCTTTCGTGCTATTTTTGGAAGCTGGTAAAAAAAATGGGTCGAAACGTGTGGACCACATAGATCGATTTTCAGCCAATCGCATGCAGCGTGTTCACACAACAAGATCGTGTTAAAGATGTACAATTTCAAATTGCTGCACTCGGTCCAGCCGCGTCCCACAACGGCGTCGAACATAACGACGACCTCCGCATGTTGAAGCTCTCAACGACGGAAGCAGCCAGAGCCAGCATTGAAGCTTAGGTTGCCAGCTCCATCATGTAGCGCTTGCCCTGGCAGTGAAGAACTCATTATTGTCGGAGGGGAGGGGCGGAGATTGGCTGGAATGGGGCTGTGGGAGGTGTTGCGAGTGATCTGGCAAATGCTCAAATGCAAAGCTGATGGGTTCACGTTAAGTTGAAAGGACAGTTGTAGTGGTAGTGCCATGTAACCACTGCTTTTAGAAGTAAAACGACATGGGCAGGACACTTGTGCGTGGGACATCAATATAAAGTGTCTATAGTGCACTTCCAGGCACGGACACGATCCTCCATGCGCAGGAGAAGAAGAGAGATAGCTTTGCAAAAGCAGCATAGCGATCAATCTCACTTCTCTATTTGCCATCAACAACACAATCCACTTTTCACCACAACACAACCTCCAACGCAAGCAACCACTTGTTCGAACGGGGAACATGAAGGATCCACCAGATCCACCCTACCGCTGCGTCAAGTCGAGTCTCAAGAGCGTCGTCA
>JALBZB010000743.1:0-19179 GCA_038050625.1 Pythium sp. MPC-2022a | reverse complement strand
CGAATCGCGCGAACGTACCGTGGGTCATTGTGGCGATGCACCGACCGATCTACAGTGTCCTTGACGCCGATGCAACCGGCAAGCCAACGGGTCAGCCACTGATCATCCAAGCCGCCTTCGAAGAACTCTTCATCAAGTACGGCGTGGACGTGGTCGTTGCCGGCCATGAGCACTCGTACGAGCGCAACTTCCCGATCGCGCGTGCTGTCCCAATCATGACTGGTGTGTCGGCGGACAACAGCACGTACACGAACCCAAAGGCGCCAGTGTACATCATCACAGGCGCGGCGGGCAACGTCGAGGATCACACGCCCAAACCGAGCAACACAGTGCCCTGGAACGCCGTGAGCGACAACGCGAACTTTGGCATCTCGATGCTCACGGTCTCGCGTGCGTCGCTCGAGTTCAAGTTCCTCGCGAGCGCCAACCAGGCCGTGCTCGACCACTTCGTGATCACCAAGAGCTAATCGGCGGGGCTCTGGACCAAGCGTCACGTGAGGTCGCCTTCTGAGTGTAAATGCGTAGGATGTTGATCCACAAGTTCAACAAGTTTTGATTTTAAAAAACCTAATGAAAAAAATTGGAGCTCTTGAGAAGCATTCTGCTCTTTTTATGTACTATGAACCCGCTTCAACTTGAAGTTACCACCAAAAATGGAACGACGAAAATAACGAAATCTCCTGGGGCGTACAGTACTCACTGTAGTTTATCTTGTGATTGATGATACCCATGGTAATTTGTCTGCCCAAGTGTGTGTCAGGCCACAAGTGTAGTTGCATTGGTAGGCTACGTTTTGGGACCCTCTCATGTTCTATCTATCTGTTTCAGAGAAGTCGGAGACGCCAATTAACCAGCCAGCAATCTCACTTTGGATGCAACTCAGGATCTATCTGGTGATGACCGGGAGCCGCACTCACCGGTTCTCCTCAATCTGACTTGGCGCATGAAAGTGCAAATGCACATGTGTGCTCATGCATAAATGATCTGTTTCTCTCCCATCTCGATCAATCCTGTGCCCGGGATCGCTAAGTTCCCGCTGTGCGGTAGAGAAAGATTTCGACACGGATAATGGACCCACGAAGATGGACAAACTTATCGGTCTCAACTGCGCTATTAGCGCTGCTCGATCCATTCTTTGAAGAAAACCAAGCAACACAAACAAAACACCTACCACTGGAATCGCGGCGCCATGATCGCCACATTCGTAATGGATGGCTGCCCGCAAAAGCGAAATTCCTTCGTTATAGAGCACCAGCAAAGATCGACTCGGGTTTCATCGTCCATAGATAACTAAATTATCCATGAGCACCTCGTTCCATGAAGCAACCGCGAGATTCAAGTTGAACAAGTTGGCAGACTCCCTGCCGCGACAACAGTATCGCTACAGCACTGCCTGTGGACTCTTGCTCCTGGTGTATGCCGACACCAGTCCTTCGTGATCATTCTCCAATTCACCAGCCCCAGCCCAAGCCAAATCGGAACAGCGAGAAGCCCAAACACACTAGCAATGAAGTACTCTGCTAGCACTACCGGCGTCCTTCGCATCATGCTCGGCGTATTCGCCGTGCTGTTAGTTACGCTCCCCACTACCACCGTCTCCGCCGTCGCTATCGACGACCGCGCGTGCGTCTACAAGCTCAGCTCCTTTCGGTGCGACCCCAAGGCGCTCTGCTCGTACCAGTACAAGCTCGGCGACCTGACGCCGAGCCAGTCGTGTCGTGTTAAGAAAGGCGTCAACAAGCTCCCCCAGCAGATCCACTTAGCATACGCTGGGAGCCCCACGGGCACAGGCATGACGATCTCCTGGGCCACGTTCGCTGCGGTCACCGACAACTCGGTCTGGATCGGCAACTCGGCGTTCACGCTCGAGAAGGTCGCGAATGTCGCGATCCAGAGCGCCGCGTACTACTCCGAGGGCGACTACTCGCTGTTGCACCACCACGTGACGGTGAGCGGGCTCAAGTCCAACACCAAGTACTTTTACAAGGTCGGTAGTGCCGGCGATGCCACGTTCCAGAGCGAAGTAGGTTCCTTCACGACTGCACGTGGACCGAGTGACACTAGTGCATTCACACTTGCAGTGTACGGCGACCACGGCGACGGCAAGTACTCGGAGGCGACGACCGAGTTCGTCAACACCCTCGGCGCGCAGATTGAGATGATCTACCACATCGGTGACATCTCGTACGCCGACAACGACTACCTCGTACCCTCGCAGTCGCTGGGGTTCTTCTATGAAGAGGTGTACAACAAGTGGATGAACTCGCTCACGCCGATCATGAGCCAGGTGCCGTACATGGTGCTCGTGGGCAACCACGAAGCTGAGTGTCACTCTCCAAATTGCCAGATCTCCAAGAGCAAGAAGGACCGACTGGGCAACTACACGGCGTACAACGCGCGCTTCAAGATGCCTTCGAAAGAAAGTGGCGGGACGCTCAACATGTGGCACTCGTTCGAGCACGGACCCGTGCACTTCACGTCGATCTCGGCCGAGTCAGATTACCCAGGTGCGCCAACAAACGAGTACACTCTGACGAACAAGAACGGCAATTTTGGTAACCAGCTCACGTGGCTCGAGGCGGATCTGAAGAAAGCCGCAGCGAACCGCGCGAATGTACCCTGGATCATCGTCGGCATGCATCGCCCCCTCTACACAATAAACTCGGTAGATGGAGCGGGCCAACCGACAGCTCAGCCGAAGATCCTCCAGGCGGCTTTCGAGGAGCTCTTCATCAAGTACGGCGTAGACGTGGTCGTCGCGGGCCACCAGCACTCGTACGAGCGCCAGCTGCCGATCGCGCGCGGCATCGCGATGACCGACGGCGTCTCGGCGGACAAGAATATGTACACGAACCCAAAGGCACCTGTGTACATCGTCTCTGGTGCGGCCGGGAATATCGAGGACCACACCAAGAAGCCCACGAGCTTTGCCGCGTGGAATGTCGCGAGCGATTTTGAGAACTGGGGGATCTCGACCGTCAAGGTGACGCGCGAGTCACTCGAGTGGAAGTTCCTCGCGAGCGAGTCGCAGAAAGTGCTCGACCAGTTCCTCATGATCAAGAACTGAGTATGATACCTCCACATAGGGTAGGTTTTGTCGAGTGGAGGTAGGTATTAGGAATTTGTATGGTAGGTTGGGCGGATAGTAGGATTTTGGTTAGGAGTTTTTGAGAGGAAATGCGTGATTCCAACGTAAATGGGGTGATATTCAATGACAAATGATACAAACTATGCAGGCTCCGTATGCGCTTATGTTTCTTGGTGTACTTGGATTTGGGTCTCGTTCAAAGCGACTGGATGCATGCTTGAGTGCAGGATTGATTGGTCAGTTGGTTGTTTTGTAACCATCCGGGTAGCTGGTTAGATCTGGAGGAAGCTTGGGTCGTGCGCCATGCTCGGAGGCGTGACGGCCAAGCCGTACTCGGGGTCCTGGAGAGTAGCTGGAGGCTGGCGTGAGTTGCGGCGCTTGATGCTACGAGCGGCAAGCCCGATGACGACCACGGCGGCAACGACACCAACGACAGCCGCCATCACAGTGCCGACACTGACGGCGGCTCCACTTCCAGGTAGTGCGCTCAAGGTCGTTGTGGTTGTCGTCTGCGAGCCCTTCTGCTGGGTTTGGCTTGACCCGGAGCTTGGGGAAGGCGTGGTTGGAGCCGGAGTGACCATTTGAGCTCCGGTGGTTGGTGCTGGAGTTGATTGCGTACTTGAGCTTGCCGTAGCAGGAGCTGGACCAGCGGTGGTCGGAGCTGGAGTGGGTGGGTTGGCTGGCGAGACTCCAGTTGGAGATGGAGTGACTGGGCCAGCAGTCGTTGAAGCTGGTGCCGTCGGACTTGTGGTAGAAGTAGCCGGAGTGGCTGGGGCAACGGTGGTCGGAGCCGGTGTGGCTGGCCCCGCCGTAGAAGTGGGAGCTGGGGTGGCTGGCGCTACAGTTGTCGGCGCAGGGGTCACTGGTCCGGCAGTGGTTGGTGCCGGTGTAACTGGTCCAGCAGCAGTTGGTGCTGGAGTAACTGGCCCAGTGGTAGTTGGAGCTAGGGTCACTGCTCCAGTGGTGGTCGGAGCTGGAGTTACTGGAGCCATTTTAGTTGGTGCTGGAGTCACCGGGGAGGCGGTGGTTGGAGCTGGGGTTACAGGCACCGATGGCGCTGGCGTCACTGGAGCTGACAAGTCCCAAACGCATCCCCACGCGCCGGTCTTGATCTTCTTGCACACAGCATTGACTGGCGCGATACACTTGCCGCCATCAGCGTAACTCTTCAGGTTCTTCAAGCAAGCAGAGACTGCTTGGTCACCGGTCTTTGGACAATTGCTTCCAGCTGGCTTCTCTCCGCTGCCGCTACAGATCGGACCAGTGATGCAGTACGTCGCGTCACCCTCGACGCTGACATCCGTGCAGTTTGTGATCACAGTGACAGCTGGTGTTGGTGTTGGAGTGGTAACTGATCCTGACTTCGTTGGAGCTGGAGTAGCTGGTACCAAGGTGGTTGGCGCTGGAGTGACCGGAGCGACTGTAGTTGGTGCTGGGGTGGCTGGAGCGGTGGTCGTTGGTGCTGGAGTCACGGGGGCAACTGTAGTCGGGGCTGGTGTGCCTGGTGCCACGGTCGTTGGTGCTGGCGTGACTGGAGCAACAATGGTAGGAGCTGGAGTAGCTGGAGCAACAGTGATAGGAGCTGGAGTAGTTGGAGTAGAGGTCGTCGGTGCAGGAGTCACGGGAGCAACAGTTGTCGGACCTGGGGTCGTCGGCGCCGGAGTGACAGCGGCAACTGTAGTCGGCGCTGGGGTACCTGGCGCTGTCGTTGTCGGGGCTGGCGTTGGAGGCACAATCGGTCCAGCGGTGGTCGGCCCTGGTGGCGGAGCTGGTGATTGAATTGCAGGAGCTGCAGTCGTTGGCGCTGGCGTTGGCGTCTGCGCGAGCACAAACGCCGGCAGACTCACCGCGTAGAGCGCGAGTGGGAGAAGGATCGCTGCGATCTTCATGGCTGCAAAGGGGCTGCTGTTGAGCTGGCTGGGCTGCGAAGAAGAGCGCAAATTGCAGAATGGCTCTTCTTGCAAACGCAATTCCGATCCCTCAGCGACCAGCCAAAGGCAAAGGTCTTGAGAGCAAGAGAAAAATCTACGACCGATGGGTTCGGGAGCGAGCGAGGGAGAAACCGCCAGCTAGACTGAGACAAATGCAACGGAAACCCAACCCAGTTCACCCAGTCACATTTATTTTAGCACAGTCAAGAACATGCACGCGCGCGAATGTGAATTTCATTGAAACCACTTTTTTATAGGACATTTGTTCTTTTTAGGTATGAAAGCCTATTTACTCGAAGTATTCCTAGAGGAAGAAAAACTCAGCATTCCTCGAGTTGTTCTTCGCTCATTTCCTACAAGCACGATCGGCAGGTGACATGACTGTGGTTGCTAAACTGACCGTAAGTAACACGCTCATAGAACCCGTTTATTCTGCCGATGATTCGCTTGGTATCTGGCGTTCACCGCCGCGTACCCTGTTTTGATCTCCACGCCTTCTCCATTGGAGAAAGCTTGGTAAGTCCGATTGAGGGACCCGGACATTGTAATATAGTTATCGATCACGCGCCACTTGTGATGATGGCTGAAGCTAACCTTGGGGTGAATCCTGACCTCAATCTGAGCTCTCACCAATGTCGAAATTTGCGAGCCGTTGCAGAGTATATGCTTCCTGTGTGTCCAGGCACGAACCTGGGCTTTTCGGATCTTCGCACCAGCGATCAGAGCGTTCGCGAGCGCGTCATGCGTGAACATGTACACACAGACGTCAATAGAGGATTGTGCTTCCCGCAACAGCCACAGAAAGCGATTCAGGTGGACGATGGACTGGCGAGGTTGGGAGAATACCAGTACTTCGGTCCTCGGGTGTCCATGTCGGATGTTGGCAGCGATTTCACCGACAGCTTCTTGCATTTCACGAGCTTCTTCATCATCCGTTAGCTCTAACCCACTTAGACGAATTCTTCGCGCGCTCACATCTTGACGAAGTGCGCTCGCATTCATCTCCATCACTAGAGCGACCACATTCACGACACACCGCAGTCGGATGCACAGCAAAACCACTCGCTCTTTCATTCAATCGTGCATTGATCGGTACATACACGTCGGTGCTGGCGTCTCGTTCGAAGCAACAGGGATGACCTTGGGAGAGATTGTCGCTGGGAGAAGACTGTGGGGAAGGAGGAGTCTGGTCACAGCAGATCTGTCCACGGGTACGTCTTGCTGGACGCTCTTGACAAGGTCGTCAAGAAAGCTGCAGACAAGAACCAGGGTAATGCGTCACCCTCGAGAGACTTGACTTCAAGCAACAGTGCAAGATGATGCAGCTGCTCAGTAGAATGCAGAAGCGTT
Source organism: Pythium sp. MPC-2022a (assembly GCA_038050625.1). Classification (NCBI taxonomy): domain Eukaryota; phylum Oomycota; class Peronosporomycetes; order Pythiales; family Pythiaceae; genus Pythium; species Pythium sp. MPC-2022a. The sequence continues at coordinate 12,810 of JALBZB010000743.1, read as the reverse complement.
GGAGGGGTAACTCGAGGCTCAGACTACGCCTATAAGAAAGCCAAGTTGGACAGTGCGTTCACTTTGACCGTTCGCAATGGTGAGAAAGATGGAGACGCTGGCTGGTATTACAATGGCAGCTAAACTGCAGTTGTATTCACCCACACGTTCATCACAGCATGGAAAGTGGACTTAAGTGTTCCAAATCGTAATGGTATCGTGGTTGGATGCTACTGATTCACTGGACGAGGCTGCATATCACCCAGCAGCAATGGCCAGCTTGGCCATTCCTTGGTTCGACCAGGGACAGATATTCTCGCGGCCACTTTTGGAAGGGGTGGTCATGTCGTCGGCGCCGTTGGGGAGTTAAAGGCTCGGGGTGCAACAGGGATGCTCTGGTTCTTGGAGAAGTCAGTCGAGGGCTGGAAGCGGCTCAAGACGTGGGGGAGATCGTTCGATGTTGACGTTGACCGGTAGGTTGTTATTCGCAGTGTAAGTTAGGAAGTGAGAAGACAACACTGAGGTGCCGCCGGAGGTGCGGTCTCTCACAGGGACACAGCGGTGAGAGTGCAACAGGAGATTCAAAGTGCGCTCATTAAGGAGACGTCCTCCTAAAGGAGAGTTCTCTCCTGTGCACCCACCCATATAGAAAGAATGGGTACGCACACGCGTCTTTTTGATGTTGAAACATGCAAGCTGTCGTCTGCATGTCGTTGTGGATAATTTTTCAGGACAATTTGATTAAAATACTTCCGTGGAGCCCGTTAGTGCAATCTATACTTGACTTTTGTAGGGATCAAACTCGTCGGAAGCGGGTTTATCTCCGCAGCTCATTTGCATTCAAATGTCAACATTCAAATGCACTTCAACCCGAGACTGTGCAGCGGTGACGTGCTTTTCAAATAAATAAAATCCTAATTTCCGTAACGTCCTAATTCAACACGATTTGATTGGGTACTTAATTTCATCCGATGAAAGGTATAATTGGAAGGCAAATATTCAGCAAAACGGTTTTCTTGGGTATTCGTCTAGGAGAGACCTCAGCAGCATGTAATTGATAAAAGTGAACCCATCAGCGAATGGTTTTTAAAAGGATGGATGTCAGGTCAGGAAGGTTCTCTTTGTTGGACGCAGGCGAGTGTGTGTGTGTGAGGGGGAATTGCCTTATTGGCCATGAACATGCGCTGTACCCTCGAAGCGGCAAGGATAAACACTGCGATTGCATAACGATGCCGTCATTGCTGCTTCTGACAGTACAGTTAAATAGCTATGGCGACATCGTTATGCAGGGCAAGCTCACACTGAACAGCATGCTCGTCGAATGTGCACGCTCACAAGTGCCGCAAGGTACAACGTGCTGCCCTCCTCTGCAAATGAGTCGTCCCCAGCCAACCAATTCGAAAGAGCGACCCACACCGATCAAGCTATCCGAGCTTGGCCCTGAGTGAATCTCCGAGACGGCAAGAGCAATCGAAGGTCCCGAACATGATGCTCAATGTCTCTAGGTTATCAGATCCCGGAGCCACCAGATGGTCTTGCTGCAGTCGTGCAATAGACGGGGCGAAGATTCGTTTGTGTTTACGGTTCACGAGGCACAAGGGATGGATGGCCCTGACGCATTTCTGTCCATTCGACACGCTGCTACAGTATTGTACCTGCTCAAGTTGAAGCGAGGGAATGCACCAGCGGACACAGTAGATGGGAACGAGACCGAGATTCTGTCAAAATCATACTTCTTCGAAGTATGTGCGAATGCACAGGTCAGCGCAGAACGTACACACCAATAGCTCAGATTCGAGTCCCGATAGCGCCCGCCTTCAGCTTGATGGAGTCCACTGTCCAGGGTGTCAGTCGTTGCACGATGAACCTCCGGGAAAGCGTGGAACCACCTCGCAGGACAAGGCACGCCATCTAGGCACAATAGCACGATCGGATGCGTTGGTGGTAGACAGAAGTCATGTGTGTGTGCGTGAGTACTGTTGCTGCGGCCGCTTCTCGCAAACCCCAGATATTATGGAGCAGCCTCCTCTCATTCCGCTGGTTCCTATGCGAGTATCCCTGAGTACTTCCATGCAATACGCACCTCGACAGATTGAAGGCATTCTTCAATTTGCCTCGCACACGCCAAGACATCCCACCCAAGCAAACGCTCCAGCAACCATGAAAGTCTTTGGCATGGTCTCCCGTCTCGCGTTCGGCCTCGGCGTGTTCGCTGCCTTGACGACGACCATTGACGCTGCTGTCACGGACAAGCTTTGCTCGTACAGCACCGTCGCTCCAGTCGGCTGCGTACCCACCGCGCTCTGCTCTTATCAGTTCAAGACTGGCGACAAGACCCCGGCGGCCTCGTGCCGCCTCAAGGCGAACCCGACCAAACTCCCGCAGCAGGTGCACTTGGCGTACGCCGGTGCGCCGACGGGCACAGGCATGTCCATCTCCTGGACCACGTACGACAACACGGTGGACAACGCGGTGTTCATCGGCGTGTCGGAGGCGGGGCTCGCCAAGGTCAACGTCGCCGTCACGAGCACCACGTACTACTCCGAGGGCGACTACTCGCTCTACCAGCACCACGCGACCGTCACGGGACTCAGTCCGAACACCAAGTATTTCTACAAGGTCGGCAGTAGCACGGACGTCACGCTCCAGAGCGCCGTGGGGGCGTTCACAACCGCTCGCGCTGCGACGGACGACAGCACGTTCACGGTCGCGGTCTACGGTGACGGCGGTGACGGCAAGAACTCGGAGGCTACGATCGCGCTCGTGAATTCACTTGGCAGCAAAGTAGACTTTGTGTACCACATCGGCGACATCTCATACGCCGATGACGACTACCTCACCGCGGGCCAGTCGCTGGGCTTCTACTACGAAGAGGTCTGGAACAAGTGGATGAACTCGCTCACGCCGATCATGAGCCAGGTGCCGTACATGGTCTCGGTCGGCAACCACGAAGCCGAGTGCCACTCGCCCAACTGCCAGCTGTCATCGTACAAGAAGGACCACTTGGGCAACTACACGGCATACAACGCGCGCTTCAAGATGCCTTCAAAGGAGAGCAGCGGTGTGCTCAACATGTGGCACTCGTTCGAACACGGACCCGTGCACTTCACGTCGATTTCGTCCGAGACCGATTACACCGGCGCACCGACCAACCAATACACTCTGACGAACAAGAACGGCAATTTTGGTAACCAGCTCGCGTGGGTGGAAGCCGATCTGAAGAAGGCTGCTGCGAACCGAGCCAACGTGCCGTGGATCGTCGTCGGCATGCACCGTCCGATCTACAACATTGGCGCTGCGGACGGCAGTGGCAAGCCTACGGGTCAGCCAAAGGCACTTCAGGCCGCCTTTGAAGAGCTCTTCATCAAGTACGGCGTGGACGTTGTGCTTGCCGGTCACGAACATTCATTCGAGCGCCAGTTCCCAATCGCGCGAGGGTCGGCCGTGGCCACGGGCGTCTCAGTGGACAAGAAAACGTACACGAACCCACAGGCACCAGTGTACATCGTCACCGGCGCGGCGGGCAACGTGGAGAACCACACATCCAAGCCGAGTAACACGGCGGCGTGGAACGTCGCTTCGGACTACGAGAACTACGGTATCTCAACGCTCAAGGTCTCGCGTGCGTCGCTCGAGTGGAAGTTCATCGCGAGTGACTCGCAGAAGGAGCTCGACTCGTTCGTGATCGTCAAGAACTAAGCGTTTGTGTTATTGTGAGTGAGTGACAGCTTTTTGAGATTTTCTTTGCAGCCAGTTGCGTAGGATTTCCTGTGCGAATTCGTTGCTACTGGTGGTGAACCAACCGAATACAATTGATTGGCAATTTCTTGTCAAGTTTCTCAAGAATGTACTACCCTGTATTTACTCTTGGGGTATTTTGATCCAAGGTAGCAGGATTTTGCGACATCGAAGCCAATTTTAGAGGATACTCTGTGATTTGTAAAGGGGTAAGCTAACCGAATACGCTTCCGGTATTCAACATTGTACCATCAATCAATACAGCAAATCAATTGTAAGACCAAATTCAAGTATTCACCTCCAATACATGGAAATGAGTTTCTCTTGATTTGTTTTCAGAGTAGGTAAAATCAAAGTTGCTACGGCGGATGCTATTCGTTCTTTTGAATAAATCTCCACACCGTTGCTTTCTTTTGACTCGGAAGGGTACCCGAGTGTGTGTATGACTTGCTTAGCACGACGCGCGCGCCTTGGTCATGACAAAGTTGTCGAGCACGCTGCCGTCGGCACTCGCGACGAAGCTCCACTCGAGCGACGTGCGGCTCACCTTCACCTTGGAGATGCCGTAGTTCTCAAAATCGCCGACCACGCTCCACGCCGCCGTGCTGTCTGGTCGTTTGGTGTGACCCTCGGCGTTACCGGCAGCGCCGGTGATGATGTACACTGGTGCCTGCGGGTTCGTGTACGTCTTCTTGTCGGCCGAGACACCAGCCGTGACGGCAGCACCGCGCGCGATCGGCAAGTGGCGCTCGTACGAGTGCTCGTGACCGGCAAGCACGACATCCACGCCGTACTTGATGAATAGCTCTTCGAACGCCGCCTGGATGGCATGAGGGGTCTCACCCACGTTCGGGTTGCCGTCTGCGCCAACGGAACCCGCATGGTAGATCGGACGGTGCATGCCGACGATGAGCCATGGCACGTCGCCGCGGTTCTTGCTTGCGATCTCCAGGTCTGCTTCAAGCCACGCAAGCTGATTGCCGAAGTTGCCGTTCTTCACTGTGCCCGTGTACGCGTTCGTCGGCGCATCCACGAAGTCCGTCTCGGTCGAGATGGACGTGAAGTGCATTGGGCCGTGGTTGAACGAGTTCCACATGTTGAGGGTGCCACCGCTCTCCTTCGCGGGCATCTTGAAGCGTGCGTTGTACGCCGAGTAGTTGCCGAAACTCATGAGGCGGTTGTCCGACTGGAAGCACGCGGGCGAGTGGCACTCGGCCTCATGGTTGCCCACGATTACCATGTACGGTGTCGTGGTCATGATCGGGCTCAGCGAGTTCGTCCAGTTGTTCCACACCTGCTCGTAACCGAACTTGGACAGCGCGCCAGGCGCCAGGTAGTCGTCGTCGGCGTACGAGATATCGCCGATGTGGTACACGAAGTCCACTTTACCCGCGAGCGAGTTCACGTACTTGATCGTGTCGACCGAGTTGGGGCCATCGCCACCGTCGCCGTAGATCGCGAGCTCAAACACCGACGAGTCGTCGGCGCTGCGCGCGGTCGTGAACGCGTTCATCGTGCTCTGCAAGTCCGCCGAGCCGGCGCTGCCGACCTTGTAATAATACTTGGTGTGCGGCGTGAGCCCCGTGACCGTCGCGTGGTGCTGGAAGAGCGAGTAGTTCTCTTCGCTGAAGTACGAGCCCGAGCTCACGCTGGTCTGTGCCTTGGTGAGCGAGTCCGGCGACGTGCCTATCCACACGCTGCTGTCCGCGACGTCATCACTCGTGGCCCAGGAGATGGTGATGCCCGTGCCGGCCTGTGTGCCTGCGAACGCCAGGTGCAGCTGCTGCGGGACCTTGCGAGAGTCCACCGCGGCGCTCGTCGCGAGGCTCACCGACAGCGCGAGCGCGAGAACCAGCGCACAGCGCGTGATCGAGAAGAGCTTCATCACTATGTGAGGGGGAGAGAAAGAAAGAGAACCTGGTGGTTAAACGCGGGGTCGGAACAGCAAGAGATGCTTTGCCTAGGACGCCGCGAGTTGGAGAATGCATGTGTTCCAGTGGTCTGCTCCTCTGGCTGTCTCTTTCGCTGACAAGCGGGAAGGATCTGACGAGGAAGAAGAGAGTGAATACTCATCCTCTCTGTTGTCGTCAGTGCAAGCAGAGATTCAGCAGAGATTTGGCTTCCACACTGTTTGTCAAGTCCAAAATTAGACTCATCAATGTGTGGCACCGGTACCGTAAAACCGGAGGTTCAACCTAGTCAATCAAAGAGATCCGATATCTGATTCGCTAAAAATAATTGATATCAAGAATAAAAAAATATGATTGGTTGTAAATGTAAAGTGGTGAGATGGGCACCCGAGTTTTCGAAGTTTTGTTGGAGCAAAGAAAAACCAGATGGTAAAGTTAATGGAAACAATTTGGATTCATTTTACAAAACAGGAGCATACCCTAAATGATAGACTGAATGTCAGTAATGTCAAGTCATCTATCGTAAGATATATAATATCTACATCACTCCCTTCTGTGTGCCAAAGTAAAGAACTCTTTTCGTGGGATTTGTTTCACCGTTCAAAAGAAAGTCATGATTGTGGAGCGGACAATACAAAGTAAAGATTGTGAGAGTTTCGTCTTTTTGGTCCCATAGAGCATGGTCATTTGTGCGGCCGTGTTTATGGCTGAACCACGCATTTTGCTATCGACTAATATAGGGCAAAGACAAGCTCATATACTGTATCATGGGTAGCAATTATTTCGCACATGAGAATAGGTAGCAATCGAGGTTGCGACTTGGCCCTTATGGACACATATCTGAAATCGAGTGATGCAACCCCTTTTTCGTTGGGCACATGTCAAAACATCAAATATACATGAAGAATTGACGCGTCAGCAGGAGTAGTTGGACAAGTTCATTTCAAATGACAAAAATCTACAGTAAGCTACACAATATACGCTAAAAATAGATGTCTTTGTATCACTTTGTTCAAGCAAAGCGATTTGAGCTTTTTTGGCAAACACATTCTGGGATGGCGTTAACTTTGCGTGTACACAACCTCAACGGTTGGATTTTGTACGTGTTTCATGCTGAAAAAAGCAAGAGTGTGAAATCGCTCACATGAATGACACTGAGAGACGGTATAATGGAGGAGGGGGCATGGAGACGATAAAATCTCTTTGACAGCAGGTATTAGATAGATCATTGGTGTCATCTTCACAGCGTATATGCTACTTCAAATCGGTCATGCTCTTCTAATGTGTCACAAAGCGAAGGTGCTGCACTGATGGCATTCAATTCAGATCGCTGTTACAGCGATTACATTTTTGCCGCCTTCGTCCACAGTAGACGCTTTACGAGCAATTGAATCTTCTGGGCAACAATCCTCCACAAGCAAGCAACCGCCTTTGACCTGTTTCAGCTTTTGATCATCACGCCAACACATAACAGCCAACCTGAAATGACAACCCATCCGAAAATCAAGCAAATAGATCATGTGTAATTGTTTTGAGGTATACAGTTAGCAAACTTAAGTGCACATTTCAAAACCAAGACCCAAAAAAAAAAACCCACAGATCAACACCAAAACGGGGTCATATTTCAATTAAAGATTCAAAGGATGTGAGTGAAGGTGTGGACGGATTGCTCGACAACAAGCGCGCCGTCCCATCCACTCGCATAGCATGCAACGAAAGAGAAGAGCTGTGTCAGTTCAGTCCTGCGAACTTTCCCATAAAGAAAAAAAGAAAGCACTCAAGGGGTTTCTTTCTTATGGGGTCACGACGTCCACGACGTCCTCCTCATCCTCGGCCTCGACGGTCTTCTTCTGGTGCTTCTTGTAGAGCACCGTGCCGATGGCCGCCATGGCCACAGCGGCGACGGCTGCGATCGCGCCGACCGCAGCCACCGAGCCGCTGCTGGTAGTAGCCGCAGCGTTCAGGTTCACCAGCTTAGTTGGCGCCTGGATAGTACCGTTGTCCGGCTTGCCTGCTGGACGCGTGCTGTTCGTCGTAGAGTTGCCGTTGGCGGTGCCGTTGCCTTGCGTCGCGCCACCGTTGCCGCCTGCACCACCGTTACCGCCTGCACCACCGTTGCCGCCGGCGCCGCCGTTACCGCCAGTCTTGGTTGGCGCTGGAGTCGTGACCGTGCTCGTGGTGTCGCCCTTGAGCACGCAGCCCCAGGCGCCAGTCTTGATGACCTTGCACTCAGCGTCCACTGGCGCAACACAGCTCTTGGAGGCTGGCACCCAGCTCGCGAGGTAGCTCAGGCAGCGCTCGGTGGCGACGTCGCCCTTCTTTGGGCAGTTCCAGCCCGCTGGCTGCGCGCCGTTGCCGGAGCAGATCGGGCCGGCGATGCAGTAGGTCGCGTCGCGCTCAACGCTGACCGACCAGCAGCCCTTGACTGGGTCGTACTTGGTTGGGGCCGTGGTGGTGGCCGCTGGGGTGGCCGCCGGAGTGGTCGCCGGCTTGGCCGTGGTTGGCGCCGGGGTGGTCGCCGGCTTGGCCGTGGTTGGCGCCGGGGTGGTCGCCGGCTTGGCCGTGGTTGGCGCTGGGGTCGTCTGGGCCGTGGCCGTGGTTGGCGCTGGGGTCGTCTGGGCCGTGGCCGCCGAGGCGAGCACGGCGAAGCACGCGAACGTGGTGATGGCGGAAATCTTCATGATGGAGATGGAGAGAGTAGGATGATAGGGGGGTGCTATTTGCGCTGTGAGAGGCAAATTGGAAAGTGAGAAAGAGAAAGTGAAAGCGAAAGCGAGAAGGGTCTGGAGATTTGGAGCTTTGGGTTTGTCTTTGGCTGCCTGGGTGGCGTGCCTTCGAAGCCCATCAACGAGAGAAGAAAAGACACACTCGCAGCCAGTCAGTCAGGTTTGTCAGCCGCAAGATGATGAGCGAGTGATGATGTTTGGGTGGATTTGTGCGCTCTCTCAAAAGTCGTACACCTCGAAGCTTCCATTCGTAAATTTAGAACGTACAGTACTCCTCGATAAATATCTGCCTGGATGTTAATATTGATTTTGAACTTTCTTTTTCAAAAAGTTCAGATGGAAACCTCAGCCACAGCTGAGACTGAATCATCCAAAGTGATTGGAGGGCAGACTTTTAGGTTAACTATCTTTTTCGAAACAAAAATCTTGGAGAATTTGGACGACCATACAGATTCCAAGTGGAAAACTTTTGATATCCAAACAGCAGCGAGAGCGGATCTTTAGGCACAGTCGACCATTCAGAAAGATGATGCGAAAAAAGATTTTGGCTCAGAGACACACGTACTGAAGCTCCCAAAAGTCGTCAAAGAATCCAGAAAATGCCAAAGCGCTCCTCACTGCATTACTTGCGATTCAAAAACGAACGAACGGTGGTGAGAGTTCGAGGAAAGTCGCTTTTGCAAGTGCCACGCCAAATGATTGTTGGCAAAGTATTGTGATGGTGCCCCACGCCAGAAACAACCGCCCGCAGCTGACGCAGCTAGCATTTGGTGAGTGCGATCAAAACACCTGCATGGCAGGCAGTATGGTTGTGTTCTGGTTACCCAAACGCTTCGAATATCAAGCCACACATGGTTTTTGCGGGTTAATTATCCAATGTTCATCACGTGTGAGGAATCCGCACTCGCCACAAAAAAGACAAGTTTTGTCGCACCACTACTCATCACTCTGTGGACGACCAGCAATGGGTTTCCTTTTTATATTATTTAATATTGTATCCTATATGTAAAATTTCTCGTGTCGCCAAAACCCTTTTTACATTACCAAATGTATCCACAGCATGCATTATCAGAGTTTAATGCATTCGGCAACTTCAATATGGGTAACCCTGTCGAACAGCTCCCCCTTTTGTGAAAATTTGGGGCAAGTCGCACCCAAAAGTCTCTGCGTACTTATGTTGAATCTCCACTGCTCCAATAAATTTCATACTCGCTTCTACGCTCTGAAACTATTAGCCAGACCTGAATATGCATGCTCCTCAGCAAATTGTTGTTTGGGTATTTGTTGATAGCTCCAAAGCAGTCGTTCCGTCATTAATGACTGCATTCCTATTTACTTATATAATACTTGCAGCAAGCAAAAAGGCATTGTCGGTCGATCTTGTTCACGCACAAAATGATGACGTTTATAGCTTGGAAAAAGAGCTTCAATATGCATGTTCCATTGAGAGGCAAATTGCCCGTAGATCTTGAAGGGAGAGCAGCACTTTGATAATCGAAAGGTTACATTCAAATCCAACATGATGAGTCGAAAGTCCGGCGTCAACAACATTGATGGCCAACGACAGACGATGTGTGTTTTTCCGGTTTTCTGCACAACTAATTGAAAAAAGGCAGATTGCCACGGAATTTCAAAGGGACGAGTTTGTGAACACGTAACAATTTGATAAGACTCTCACTCAGTATGTTGCGCTCAAAATGTGCCACGATTTATGAAAATCTGGCGTTTAGTTTGTATTCAAAACCAACAAAGCACGGATCGAGGACAAAATAATCTTTAAGACTCTGAAAGACTGGAAGAGTGCAAGATCTTGGGAGATTCTCCCATGAACCTTCTCTTTGGCTAACGTATCTTTCCTGCAACTCTTTATGAGATTCACCGTTTCAGCTTTGTGATTTGATGTCAAGTTTGACACACTGCTCATTTGGCTGGAAAAATTATAAACCACATAATCCTCCAAACTGCAGTGCGCTCTGGGGGGATTATATGGTGTATACTGTAGTTGTGCGGCCGCGCTTGCTTGTTTGGCGCGCGCTTCAAGTCGACAGTTGGGATGCGTCGCCTGTGGCACACTTAACTGAGAAAATGATTTGAGCATTAAAAAATGCTTTGGGTCCAAATTTCAAAGCGTCGCGGCTCAAACGTGGTTCACCACTGTGAGAAAACTGCGTTTGGGTAACGAATCTCTGCTTATATTGAAAACAAGTCAAACTTGTTAAGATGTCTTCGACTGTCATATCCGTTGAGACTGCTCCGAGTTCTCCAGTGGCATTCGGAACACCTTTGATTTCTACTGCTCGAACACAGATGCCCTCTCAATAATACGCCTGCTGAAAGCTATCAATTATCATGAGGTTGGCCGTTTGTTTTTGGTGGGTTCCCCCCAAAAAAAACTTTCAATAAATGAATATATCGTTCCTCTTTCGCATCTTCAGATTTGTATTGCGACTTTGGATATCAACCTGCATCCACTGACTTGACCCAAGTCGTTTTCAGTCGCTCACAACGGCCATGAATGTTGGCGAAAGCCTGGGATGGAATGAATCGCTTCCCTCTCGCATATTCAACTGCCGAGTCTGAAGGTTCCTTTTCCACATCTGTCCGCTGCAGAGTCCCAACGAACTCTCGTTCGTTGGGACTCTGCAGCGGACAAAACTTATTTGGTATGAATGTCCCGCATAAAATAGTACTCGTCGCCGCTCAAAGTGGCTACTTCCATGACTGAATCATGTCACGAAATGCGCATTCACTTCTTCTAAACCTACGCGTACCAACGCACATGTACGAGGGCCATGACTTGACGCTTCTTGTATTCTTGTCATGTGGATGTTGTCTCTCATTCTCCAGAAAGTTCGTGGTGAAAGCACACCAAGACAAGTCGCTTTACAGACCGACAAAATGACTTCCGAGTTCATAAAGTACAGGTTTCGGTAGCACCGCATATCTGCATATATAAAGCGCATGGGCTGCATATATCAAGATAAATCTTTCCAGGTGTGGACCATATTGTCAAAAATAACCAATTTTCTTGCATGCCAATATTATTAGGAAAATAGACCCGCCTCCCGAGCTGCTCACATGACGCATAGCGCTTGGCAGTTTAGTCTCAAACAAACTAATTCGCCAAAAAATCATAACAGCAAAAAAACATAAAATATGTGGTGGGGGGGCATTAATGGCCAATCATTTTTATGTGCTTGATTTGTCTTGGGATTTGTATGGATGTCGTGTCTCTGGGTACGCTTTTCCATTCAGTCCACCCACGTTACTGCCGATTTGTGTTCTCTTCGATGGGTACAAAAATAAGTACAAAACACGGACATTCATTCTAAAGCTGGGAAGTTTTATCCACAGTTTACAACGATTGGTGTATGTACACAGAACGACCATAAAAAGGACGTCTCCTCCACAGAGGGCAACTTCAACATGAAAGTGGACGAATCAGTTTTTCAGGTCGTCTGTTTACTATGGTCTATGCAGAAGAGCGAGTTTGTCATGAAAGTATTCGCGAAGAGATGTACTCAACGCGCACGCACCAGCAGCAGCATCGCCGCTATGTTGTATCATAATATACATCACAATCCAACAACAAAAAAGCAGCATCGCCGCTTCAATTTCATGGGAGGGGCGTGCTGATGACCGCCTCCTCACTGTTGCGCTTCGCGTTCTGCTTCTTCTTGTAGATGACGGTGCCAACGACAGCGCAGGCCGCGGCCACAGCAGTGGTGCCCGCGGCGAAGCCAGTTCCGTTGCTGCTGTTGCCGTCCTCAGTATCGCTCGCGCCATCGGCATTGAAAGACACCTTCCGCACGACTTGGGACTGAGTGTGGTGCTCGTGGTCCTGCGAGCCGCTGTGGCCGCCGCTCGCAGGGCCGACTAGAAGCGTCGACGCTGGCGTTGTCGCTGAGGCAAGCGCCACCTTCTGCACCGTTGGGGCGGCAACTGCGTGGCTACCATCGTCCGAAGAGTCGTGGCTGTGCGCAGCTGGAGTGACAACCGCATGGCTGTCGTCATCCGACGAGTCGTGGTCGTGAGCAGCTGGCGCTGGGGTCGTGGCCGATCCGGTGGACGCCTTCACAGTCGTGGTAGGTGTAGTGGCTGGAGTAGGAGCCTTAATGGTGGTCGCTGGAGTGGCGGCTGATGTGGGGGCTTTCGTGGTGGCGACTGGGGTAGTCGCAGGAGTAGAAACCTTCGTGGTGGTAGACGGGGTGGTCGCTGGTGTTGGAGCCTTGGTGGTCGAGACTGGTGCCGTAACTGATGTCGCCGTCTTCGTGGTCGCAGCTGAGGTACTGGCTGGAGTAGTAGCAGCCTTGATCGTTGTGGCTGGAGTTGGAGCCTTGGTCGTTAAAACTGGAGTTGGCACCTTGGTCGTTGAAGCTGGGGTTGGAGACTTGGTCGTCGACGCTGGAATCACACTCACCGTCTTCGTTGTCGGCCACACGCATCCCCACACTCCA
>JALBZB010000742.1:0-19181 GCA_038050625.1 Pythium sp. MPC-2022a | reverse complement strand
TTGCGGCTCGCGAAGTTGTGTTGCGCAGTACACTATAGCCGCAAACTCCTCGAGGATCGGCCAGCGCAGGTCGTGCGTGAGGAAGTCTTGGAGCGATGAGAAACCGTTCTGCGCCAGTTCTCGTCGCACTAGCGGGTTCGTAGATTAGCGAGTGTGTCTACCACCATGTTGTATTCTCGCTTGACATGTGACCAGATGATCCATTCGAACTTCTCGCTGAGCTCTTGAACCCGTTGTGTGCTCGGTGCCACGGTCGGGCATTTCATCTTGGTGAAGACCCGTCGTTGCTGGATGATCATGTCTAACAAATGTGACTCGTCGATGCTGGCAATAGAAATGTATTGGTGGGAGAACGTTGAGTGGACTTTCTCTCGCGGCGTGAAGATCTTGGAACCAAGGAAGTGCTGGAAATTCAGTACAGTATTGTTGAGATGGCGTCTTATTCGGATGGACACTCGGAGGACACTTTTGTCTCTTGGAATAGTCCTCATTTGACTATGGGTGTGTTGACCAGTGGAGGTACAGTTCGGACAGAACCACTCAACTAATCACGGGAAAGTGTGTGGCTGACACGCCCTTGAAAACGAGTGGTTGCCTTTCTATGAGACTTTCTGTCCGTATGCTTGCAAATTCAATTGTAAACTACTGTCATCTCAGCACGAAATGGGTCAACCCATTCACACAAAGGACATCAAGCATCGAAACAGCCATCCAGAGCCACACATACACGACAGCTTCACACATCAAGGCGTGTGGCTTCTCCTCTACTATGCACCGTCCCAGACTCATCTTGTAAGCCACTCGCGTCCTGATGTCTCCGCCTCATCATTCACCTGTCCAGTCCAAGATTGCACTTGCGCTAAGATCGACTGACGCTTCTAAGTAAACAAAACTTACTTTCAGTTATTGATGTCGTCGGTGTAAAGGAGACGAACAGTGGCTGTGACATCTAAGCCGGTCTCTCATGTTGGTCCGTGTACACTACAGCTGACAGCATGAAGCAGGAAGCAAGAAGGCGGCTATAGTGCTCCTTGGTGGAGTTTCTGTTCTTCTTCGATATCACAAGTGGAACCAGGCTCAAGAAGTCTCTCTCACACCTCTTCACACTCTCGCATTTCCATTTTGACGCTGTTCAGCGCAAGTCAATATCATTCACACCTCCGCGCAGTCCCAGTCGTCGACAACAAAGTCTAGTGGCTCCACAATTTAAGTGTCAAGCTTCAACTTACAGCATTCACCCTCAGTGATCCGTCTTTAGAGCTCAAACTGCAAGCAAATGCTCTCAATCAAGAAACTCGTCGCTCTCGCTGTGTGCCTCTGCGCCACGACGCTCACCTCACCCAGTGCGCAGGTGATGGGCCAAGAACTAACCCAACACCAAGCGTCGGTCGTCGCCTCGAATCCTAATGAAGATGTAGTCCCAGTTCGTCGACTTCGAGGAGAGGCGTACGGTGGCTACAGTGGCAATGGCTACAACGGTGGTGCTTCAACGGGCGGTAGGAGTTACGGCGGCGACAAGAGCTACGGTGGAGGTGGTTACGGCGTCAAGAGCTACGGCGGGGGTGGCCACGGTGGTGGCGGTGCTCCACTCGGCGGCTTCCCTTCAGGTGGCAAGAGCTACGGCGGTCGTGGTATCCCAGTTGGCTTTGCCAGCTTTCCAGCTCCGGTTGGCAACTCAGGCATCAATACTGGAGGTTACGCCCAGGGCGGAGGATACTTCAACGGAGATGCGTCTGTGCCAGCGACGGTCGGTCCCTTCGATTTGGCTCCAATCACCACTTCCTCTGACACCATCTCAATGGATGACAACACTGCTCCGGTTTACAATCCAGTGTCGGATAATGGTGTGGTACAGACTGACGGGCAGTACTAGATCAAGTCGTTTGCGATAGCGATGCAGAGGCTGAGGCAGGTGCCTGAGGTCGTGAGGTGCAAAGTGCAATGCGCCTCCTTATTGTGTAGTAAGTAGTTGTGACACAAAAGGAAATGTTTACTTCAATTGAAAGAACCGAGTGTTGTTGTCGATTTGCCACCTTGCTTTGAACGGTAGCTTCACTTTGGAACGCTGGTGACATTCTGGTGCATCTAGCTTCCCCAATTCTAGGTTCGATGTAGGAACCACTGTACTAATACGCTTTTGTAATTAATACTATGGGAGGATCAACCTGCAGTGTTATTAACAATTGTGTATACACTGAAGAAACCAAAGCTGCAGCTTCAATACTAGAAAATACCTTTCTTCATCACTCCGACACGGCAGCGACCGTATTCGTGCACAGCGGCGGAGATTACAGTATCTGCTTTATGACTTGGTACTGATGCGCATATCCATCGCGTGGTCCAGTGCCGCGCAGCACAGGACAACGAACGCAATGTCCACGCCTGGTGCGATCTCCACGTGGTACGGGGCCGAGCCAAACTTGATTTTCTTACTCGCGGTAACGTCAGGACGGAATGCTTTGGCGATCAGCTGTCGCGCACCGACCATACCCGGGTCGTAGAAAATGAATGCGGTGCGCTGGCGCCAGATCCCGTGGACACCCACACAGGATTTCTTGCCGGTGTCCTCGTCCTGGTAAACCGCGGCTTTGACCGCAATGCAGTCCAGCGGGATCTCGAACTGGGTCAAGAACTGGTCGTCCCCTTTGCCAACGTACAGGTCGTACGCGGCCGTGTACGTCCAGAGCTCGTTCAGGTGCGCGATCGGGATCTTGTACGCATCCACGAGCCACTTGGTCTTCTCGAGTGGTGACACACCATTTACTGTTGTCTCAATCCGAAAGATCACCTTGCCTGAGTACGCGTCCTTGATCGCGTAGCCCTCGAGTCCGACTTTGCCCCAGAAGTTGTCGGCGAGCGCGAGGGTCATCGTGTGCGGCTGTGAAAAACGCTTGTTGATTGCAAACGGAAAGTCGGTTTGCGGGGTTAGTGGCGTGTGCAGGAAGTCTTCGGTCGAGGCGGTACCGCCCATACTGCTACTGAACTGCTGTCTGTGTGTTTGGTGACGCTGTTTGGGGCTTAGGGCGAAAATCTAAAAGTGAGGACACGGCTGTGAGTTTGAGGCCTTGAGGGCCATGGAGTAGTGTGCTACGAGGTTGAGATGACTCGAGTCGATGAAGTTACCGCCTCGACCCCAATACTGGCTGGTCCAGCCAAACCAGAGTGCACCACAGTTTGTTCCTTCACCAGTTTGGTACCCGTTGACAGGAAGGGATCCTTTTATGGATGCACTTGGCGCTTGAGCTACAACGGGTGCATGTCCAGGACTGAGTTGTATCTACTCAGTATCAGGAATTGTTGCCTACTTACACGTTAACAGTGTACGTGGGGCATTTGTGGGGATTGAATGTACGATTTGCCTCGAGTACATAAACCCGCGATTGAACTTGGAGGGACAGCGCGAGTTCCTCGTTGCTTGTACACGGCACTCCTCTCAAAATGCACTTAGTAATATGGAGCAGTGGCTGTAATACGAGAAGCCGTTAGCTGGAGCCTGTAATGGGATGTGATCCCGAGATGCACCCATTGTAACATAGCGCATAGGGAAATGGGTACAGAAGGTGTACCTACTTCAGCGCGCACGACTGGACAACCACTGATTCACATAAATTCGTGTACAGTACAGTAAAAGAGAATTGTAGCCGCCTTTTGAAGTCCCGGCCAGCCAGTGTGTCCAACGCTTCGTCTCTTCTCAGAGTGGTCACTTCTCAAATGTCGACACGGGTACAAGAGATGGGTCGGGCAGAGTGGCCACCCAAGACTGCCACAAACGAACTCGCCCACCCACCATGAGCACTTTATGAAAGGACTCAGACCTTCGACGAATGTCAACAGTGTCGATGCAGTATGTACTGTACCAGACGAAAGGAAAGTTTAAGGTGAGCTTCTCGCACCTGGAAACTTACATGCATGTTCATGTTGGTGAGGTGATGAGCCGCTGTTGCGAGATGACTGTCATAAGAGAGGTAGATGAAATGGTGAGCTCCTCTGGGGTTATCTCTCTACCTCTCACTCTCCTCACTTTGCGATTCTCCTCCGAGCATTGTGAGCTACACTCGCGCGCTACAACGCCATCAAACGAACTACTACTGCGCTATGAACAACTCGTCGTCTAGCGAATGTTCCTTCTTCATGACCCCACTGACACCGCAGACGAACTTCCCGTTCGCAATCAACAAGCACTTCAGTCAGTCAAGACACAATCACGCTCACGCTCATTGACAACTTCTGGGGCAAGGCTGAAACTGCGGGATACGCGATCAAGGATGCGTACTCTGGCAAGGTTGTGCTTCGGGTCGAGACGTTAGCGAATGGCGTGGCGCCTCGAGAGAAGACCAAGTGGCTCGTGGACGCGGTGGACAGTATCCCAGTCGCACATTTGAACCAAGTATCGACCAGCACGACCGCATACAATCTGTACGCGGGTGGATGTGACGACAACCGCTTGACGCATATCGAGATCTCATTCCTCCCATTCTATGACGATTGTTGCAAAGCCGTTGTCGAAGACCCAGACACGGGTGAAAAATGCGTTGTTGGTATGTATGGGCTCTGGATCGAGCGCTTCGCGTACATCTATCTCAACCGCGGCATGGAGGAGTGGGGCGAGCGCCAGGCGATCGCTAAGGTCTTCCGCTCCGACAGCGATGAGGCCGCGTTTGGCTCCGCCGAGTATCACTTGGAGATCGTCTATGGGGTGGATCTCGCGTTCATCGTCTTGGTGTGCGCCGCACTGGACGACGCGCTCCAGCAAAATGTAGACAAGTTGAACGAATAGAGCAAGCAAGTGAGCTGTGAATACTTTGAATTTTGTAGGATCGACCAGAAAGGTTTCCTGTTGTGTATATTTTTGAGTGTCTTGGCTTTCTTTAACCAACTACTCGCGTTGCAAGACGCACACCACACTATACGGTTCATATGTTATTGCGGGTACGCTGGTAGCGTGTCGACTCGGTCAAAGATGCCGGCCTGGTCGATCTTGAGATGGAGCGCCATTTGGCGCAAGGCGCGGACATTGCAGCGTCTCTTAATCATGTAGCAGTCTGTGAACTGTCCCTCCGGAATCTGGAACATCTTGCGCACCTCGCTGCGCGTCGCCACCTGGCTGAAGAACTCGAGAAACGTCCCGATGATAATGATCACGCTGCCCCCAATCACCCAGATCATCGTGAACGGATTGTCGATGTCAGCGGCTTCCGTTTTAACGCAGATGATCCACACGACGCCAATGAGCGCCATTATAGCCATGACCACGAAGATCCCGATGTGGAAGCAGAGGGCCGCGTTGTACGACGCCTTGCCGATGCGGCTCTCGATCTGCGCGAGCACGAAGCAGGAGCACCAGCTGTACCGGCACTCGAGGAGGTCGCAGCCATGGTCGCCCGTCTCGCTCAGCGAATGGGACCACTCGTACATCGTGAACGTGCTCAGGTCCACGTTCTTGCCTGTGCGGTCGTCCGTGAAGTCGTTCTCGGTGGCTGGGGTGACCGGGATCGCGTACACGTCCAGGTCCGGGTGCTTTTTAGAGGCGTTCATGATGGTTTGGTTGATTGAAGAGAAGCTCTGTCTATGGTTCGTGGACGCGAATTGAAGAATGAGCTGCTCGCAGGCGTAGCTCTTCGTCCTTTCGTTCACTTCGTAGCCAGTCACTTCGTTCATATCATTCAGCGACTTGTTGTACAGTAGTGAGTCATTTAGCTGGTGGGACCTCCCGTGAGTAATCCCACAACCAGACGACAGATCTGATTTTCGATTGTGTCCCACTCAATCAGCAGCAAAATGCACCATTTTGGGCAATGCAAAAATACCCCATACAGGATAAAATACGCCATTGCGGAACTTGAGAATCAGCTGTGCGCATCTGCCTCTGGGACCACACAGATCACTTTTGACAAGAAAGATGCAAGCCACGGTGCTCGTGCTGCTTTTGGACGATCGTGAGATCGCAACTCTTTCGTGTATTTGTCACAGGTGAAGCACTCTTTGTGCTAGCGAAGGTGTGAGTGGGTAGGTGGCAGCCTAGACTGCAACTCATCCAGCTATACCGAAGAGTGACCGTTCAGAGTGTAAATACCGCTTGGCCGAGAGCTGTGGCATGTACTCTATTATAGCTCGTCAAGACCTTGGAACTTGACGACACGCAAAAGAAACAAGCTGAGTTTTCTTGCTACACACACAGTTCGGCAACAGAAATCAACAATAAAAGTGCACTCTTTTTAATACTTACACTTCTAAAATTAATCAACAAAACATGTATACCATTTTAAATCAGCTGATTTAAGAAACTATTCATTTAAATCGGTAGATTAAAGGTCTCGCAAAAGTCCCATAATTTACTGGAATAGGAGAAAATTATCAAATTAACTGATTTAAATGTCGAAATAAGTATATTCTGAAGTTCCAGTGTTACTCATTAATTTGGTGTCAGGTATACTTGATACATTAGCACCACAATGATACTTTAGTATCACACTCAGTACCATTACAATATTTACTGCGGTCCACAGCCCAGCCAGGCTTCGACCTCGGGTCGGGATGCACGAATCCCCAACTTCCTCTTCCTCATCTCGATCGGGAGGATACTACCTTCGCACGAAATCGGCATCAACGGCGCGGGTTGTAGCACATGTCCGTGCGGTTGTCTGCTTTCCTGCACTCGCGGTACATGGTGCCACTGCAGCGCAGCATATCTTGCTCGGATGGGAAATCGTCCTGAGTAGCACTTTGTTCTTCGATCTCTTCAGCACACACCGAGTGTGGAAATGTAGAAAACCATTTGTGAGTCCCTTCTCTTGTGATGTTGTCGGTGTGGTTTGAAGGTAGACACGTGACCGGAGGGCTCTCCCAGGTGGATGGGAGGTAGCAAATCGGTTTCACTCGATTGGACTTGTTGTCGAGGAATCCGTTGCAGCACATGGAACCTCGGTACGAGGTCACAAAGTCCAGCAGATTGGCGATTGGCATCATGTCCAGAGTTAATCGATCGATTATTGTTTTCATGAATCCAAATCTTGTACATAATTGCGAATATTTTTTCTATTCTTCACGTTTTTAATCAAGTCACCTGTTATACACGTACGATTTACTCTTGTTGTCCATCTAGTATCCCTCTTCGGTGGTGGCAGCGATTAAGCCGATTGGTCGGCCGTGGTGGAGTCGCTCGTGTCTGTCATCGTCGCACTGTCGTCGGTTGTCGCTGTGGTGTCCGAAGTGCTGTCGTCAGTGTTCACAGTCTCATCCGAGGTGGTGGCAGCATCCGAGGTGGTGGCAGCATCCGAGGTGGTGGCAGCATCCGAGGTGGTGGCCGTGGAGTCCCCGCTCGCTGGAGCGGTGGTGTCCGCGTATTCGTCCGTGCCACTGGCAGCGGCTGGAGTCGAAGGAGCAGCGCCAGAATCAGCAGGAGCCGATGGAGTGGTGGAGGCGCCACCGTCCTTGCCACCGCTCGGAGCGCCGGGGCTCATTCCGTTACTACCGCTGAATCCGAAACCAGTCGATCCACCGCTTGGCATCTTGCCGCCACCCGAGTAGCTGTTGCCGCCGCCAGTCTTACCGCCGGTCTTGCCACCCGAAGTCATACCACCGGAGCTCTTACCGCTGGAGCTCTTGCCACCTTCAGCCTTCCCTCCGCTGCTCTTGCCCGAACTACCCGTCTTTCCAGACGAACCGCCGTATCCTCCAGAAGCCTTGCCACCACTGGACTTGCCACCACTGGACTTGCCGCCGCTGCTCTTGCCACCGCTTGGGGAACCACCGCTGGTCTTACCACCGCCGCTGCTCTTGCCGTACGAGCCTTCCGACTTGCCGCCGCTGCTCTTGCCGCCGCTGCTCTTACCGCCGCTTGGAGCACCACCGCTGGTCTTACCACCGCCGCTGCTGGTCTTGCCACCAGTGCTGGCACCGCCGCCATAGCTGCTGGTCTTGCCGCCGCTGCTGCTCTGGGTAGCACCTCCACCGCTAGTAGTGGTGGAGGCGCCACCACCGTAGTTACCTTCAGCGCGCAGGTTGCGGTGCGTGACAGCATTCACTTGCTGGGCGTCCGCGAACGACGTGGAGGCAGTCACGGCGCAAACGAGGAACGCTATGGCGCAGATCTTCTTGATGGAGAGCATGGTTGGTAGAGGGCGAAGGTGGCTGGGAGATTGTTGGAGGTTGTTGTGAGTTGCTCAGCGCAAATTGTGGAATGAGCTCTCATTAGTACGAGATCAGGACCTGCTAACCTGCTCCTCATAGACCTTATAGACGTAAAGGACAGGATAGTATCCTACAGGCAGAGGCCTCCTATCATAAAGGGCCGTCCGCAATCTCCACGTTTACACGCGCAAGTAGTCAGCGCAATGATCGGTCAGGAGCGGCCACCCAGACGAGCGAATAGACAGAGAGCTCTTTTACGCGGACGCCCCATGTGTCCCGGCGTCATGTTACACCAAAACGAATCAAGTCAGCACGGTTGGCTGGCTCAGACAGCAAAATTCCCCCTCTCATAATGAATCCAGTGAATGTCAGGCAGATCATGTAGGCCAGTATGTCAGGTTCAATTCATTGTTTAGGGATAGGTTTACTGAATTGAACTTTATCCGTTGAATATTGGATCGAATTCACTATCAATTTGATAAATTGAAATGACCTCTTCAAACGGGTGCCATGAATTTGAAGATATTGTAAACAGATTTTATATTTACTCTCTTAAATCGTATATTTATATAATATAACCAGATAAAAAGCCTTTTATATTTAAAAAGATAAATAAAGATAAACTACGCCATTTCTCCTCTATATATTCATTTGACCTTTATAAATATGATATTGGCAACATTAACCAGCAAATTTGACTCGACATAACTCGAGTCATGCAATCCTTAATTGCAGGGAATTTTAATCATTGAAGTCAGCGCGACAGATGGCTACCTCCCAGCCTTTACTGATCCATGCAATTCGGCGACCAACGAGTCAACAGAATCGTTTGGGATCTTCTCAGTGGCACTTTCGTTGAATCGAAGTGGGTGACGCTCTACCAGACGGACAGCACAGACACTCTACTCTACATGAGGAGTCTCTACCTTGTGTAAGGTCGCCTGAGTCAACATTGAGGGTGCCCGCAAGTTGAACATCATCGAGTCGGAGCTTTTCGGTTCAGTGACATCCAAACATGCGGACATGACCGCAAATGTTCTGAAGAAATGTGATCCGAGTTTTTGAGCGGTCAGACACCTAGAGGGCTTGAAGGCGACGCACGTTATCGCGCGCTTCTACTGTAACTGTGCTTCATCCACGCGCACTTGTGCTAGTGGACGATTCGTGGTGGTTGATTCGAGGTTCGATGGGATGCGGCCGCAAACCTCCAGCACTCACGCGCGAGTGCCACGCACACATCTCAAGCCTCTTCAACGACCACTATGCGTTATTAATTGTCTATGGACAGTTCAATGAAGCTGTGCTGGCTGCAAACAAATCGCTGAATGGCATCCACGCCGAAAAGTGCTGTTGCTCAAGAAAAGGTTGTATAATCTGTCCTACTTACGGTTACTCCAACTTGCTCGAGTGTGTGTACCATCGACACAACACTCCAGTAGTATGTCTTGGATGTTGGCGTCAAGATTTTAAAATGGGTCAAATTTAAAAAATTGAGAAACTGCGTTTTTTCGTCAACACTACGAATCGGTTCACCTATGATTTTGGATTGGGAATAGCCGTCCCGCCCTTCGCCCATGCTGATAACAAGCAGTTGATGGGCTGCTGATCGCAAGACTCCACTAGCGGTCTCCAGTGCCACACTTGGCGGCCTCACCAACTGAGTGGACGCAGTCTACTCAGCCAGCAAGCGCTTAAAATCAAGAGAGAAAATTCTGACATCTCCTACATTCACCGTCGTCATCATCGCCTGAGAGGTTGCAAATCATTGGCCGAATCCTCCGAGTTTCTTTTCAATTTTAGTTGAATTCGAGGACTGCCCTCTCTATTCTCTGTGAGCATGCAAGAAGTCATACGCTCGGAGGTGAGAATACAATGCAAGTTGCCAACGCAGGTTCGTACACTACTCAAGTTGCATATTACAGCACACCCCATGATCAATGAGAGTCTGTACTCCAAGGGGTATCTATAAGTTGACTTGGATGTCTTGCAAGAATGAACATTCACAATCCCACATGCGTCGCGTTACTATTCTCTATTACTATAGAAATTAGAGCGTGCGTAGTTGACCTTCCTATCTGCAAGTATTATTCCCATAGAGGCTCTAATGATATCGATACGCACACAAAAACGGAAAGATAAAGCCTCCGTCACAGCGGAGCTGACTTGAAACACCTAGGTGTTCTCAGCACAATGGGCAATACTCTACTGGTAATACGGCGCCTGAACACACGAAGCGTAGAAGAACGGTCCGCTCGTTGGTCGGTGGCCGTTTATGATATACCGTTGCGCTGACTTTAGCAGCATGTAAACGTGAAGATTGCGGACGACCTGGCCTTCAAGAAGTACTTCAGTAGCTCTCTGCTCCAGACTCCTTCATCTACGCTAACAGAGGGTGAACTGGGGACGAAGCAGAGCTGAGGAGCAAGCTGAGCCCAATGGAATGATCTCGTACTAATGAGAGCTCATTCCACAATTTGCGCTGAGCAACTCACAACAACCTCCAACAATCTCCCAGCCACCTTCGCCCTCTACCAACCATGCTCTCCATCAAGAAGATCTGCGCCATAGCGTTCCTCGTTTGCGCCGTGACTGCCTCCACGTCGTTCGCGGACGCCCAGCAAGTGAATGCTGTCACGCACCGCAACCTGCGCGCTGAAGGTAACTACGGTGGTGGCGCCTCCACTACTACAACGACTGCTACCAGTGCTGGGAAATCGGACACCTACAGCAACACCAGCGGTGGTAGCAAGACTAGCAGTGGCAAATCAAGCAATGGCAAGTCTGAAGGCGGTAAGTCGAACGGCGGCAAGGCCAGCGGCGGTAAGCCAAGTGCTGGCAAGACCGAAGGTGGAGGCAAGAGCAGCGGGGTCAAGACTAGCGGTGGCAGTAAGACTCAAGGCAGCTCTGGCGGCAAGCCCAGCAGTGGCAAGAGCTCCGGCGGTAAAACTGGCGGCATGACCCCTGGCAGTAAGACTGGTGGTAAGACTGGCGGTAAGACTGGCGGCAGCAGCTACTCGGGTGGCGGCGCCTCCGGTGGCATCTTGCCAAGTGGCAACTCGGGCGCTGCTCCAGCAACCGGAGACTCCACCACTGCAGCCACTATCTCGGACGAGACGGGGAACACCGACGACTCCACTTCGGAGACGACAACGGAGACGACTGATGACACTGCGGAGACGACGGGCGCCGCCACTGATCAGTCGACTACTACTGAGGAGGGATACTAGATGTGCAACCTCCGTGTCTCCACCGCTAGCAACAAAAGCTATACCAAAGCGTACTACTTGTATTACATGCGTGTGTGTTGAGAGTAAAATTGCTGTAAAAAAGAAGAAAAGACAACAACAAAGTTGGGCTGTTGTAGCATTTTATTGCATGTACATATTCGTCAATGTTAATAACGTTCAGTGTTGTCCAGTTTATTTGGACATATGCTAGGGGCGTAAATGCTCTGAAGCAAGGTCCACGCATTCCTGGGTCTGCCAAAAAGAGCCTGGCAACTTGAGGCCTCGTCATATTTTCTCGCTGAAATGAATACGACGCTCAGTAATGTCACGCGCTTCTCCTACCGCAATGTGTGTGTCTAACTAACTTTGTGCGACGGGATGTGGTTGAATGATGTGGACCACGCTGGGACGCTGCCGTAAATTTCCAGCAAACTTACTTCACTCGATCAAATTTCCACGTGCGCATCCGAACCTCTTCAAAAATCACAATGAGGAGGTGGCTCTGACTCGTTTTCCTCCAAATCGCTGCATGCTATCTATCCACAACATAACAACATTGCCTCCGCAGGTTGTGACATCCTCCTCGATGTCGGTTGACCCACGAGGCAGGTTGAACCGTTGCATTTGTTCGAGTGGGCCGAGGCGTCTACGAGCATTGACTTTCAATTGGCAAACCATTGATAAGAGCGCAAATGAACAATAGATGCTCACACACGCCCAGTCAGAGGTCCAAGCGTGTTATTCCGAGCAATACCTCACCTCCAGTGAGGCATTCACGAGAAGCTACGTGTACATATTACATATAGGAACGCGTACGAACAACAGCTGGTACCACCGTTAAGGTCATCGAGCATACCGTCGTCGGTTCCTACATCCGTTACCCACCAGCCGCGCTGGGCGAACGCACTGGTGAGGCAACGAAACCTCGTCTGATGATTTGCAGAGAGCCGACCAGGCATGGTCTGTGTTCGTGCAGCCTATTTAAAAAAGTTCAGGTTGCATGATCCAGCAGAACAATAGTGCAGTATCCTGGGATCTTTGAAGGTCGAAAGCAAACTGTGTAGCCATCTGACTCGATGGCTTCAACGATCAGAAGTCCCATCCTATTGAGTAACGCATTGCATAGAGGTTTTTTTCGGTTTGCTACGCTGTCTAAATCTACTACTATTGTATATAAAAAGGTATAATTACTGCTGGAGGAACCAGCATGCTGACTTGAATCACCTCGGTGTGTACTCAGCACAACATTAACGCTCCACCGATACACACAGGACATATATGGAACGGACGTAAAAGACTGTCTGCTCATGTGGGCGAGCGACCATTCCTGACATATCTTTCGTGCTGACTACCGTCATTGAACTTGCCAGCAAACATGGAGATTGCAGTCTTTGATTCCATGTGACCGGCCCCGTCCGTAGTCCTCTACGTTGTGAGCATAGCCTTCTACCAGGTCCGCCCGACCGCGCGCCTTCCACGAGACCCTGGAGGAGACCAGCTCTGGAACTCGCACCGAGGAACTCATTCCAGAATTTGCCTTGAGCAGCTCACAAAAACTACCTCCAACCACCTCCCAATCACTTCACTCACCCTCAAACGACGATGCTCTCCATCAAGAAAATCTGCGCCATCGCGTTTTTCGTCTGCGCTGCAACAGCTTCCACCTCGCTCGCTGACGCCCAGCAAGTCAACTCGCTTGCGCGCCACAACCTGCGCGCTGAAGGTAACTACGGTGGCGGTGTCTCTGCTACGGCTACCAGTGGTGAATTGGTTACACAAAGCAGCGGAGGTGCCCCTACTGGTGGAAAAATCAGCACTGGTGGCGCCAAGACGAGCGGTGGTGGCGACAAGACCAGCAGCGGCGGCGACAAGGCTGAGGGTGGCAAGACCAGCAGCGGAAAGTCAAGCGGTGGAAAGACCAGCAGCGGCAAGTCAAGCGGTGGAAAGACCAGCAGTGGCAAATCAAGCGGTGGCAAGTCAAGTGGTGGCAAGTCTGAAGGTGACAAGACCAGCAGTGGTAAGAGCTCTGGTGGCAAGTCTGAAGGCGGCAAGACCAGCAGCGAAAAGTCAAGCAGCGGAAAGACCAGCAGCGGCAAGACCAGCAGCGGAAAGTCAAGCGGTGGCAAGTCTGAAGGTGACAAGACCAGCAGTGGTAAGAGCTCTGGTGGCAAGACCAGCGGTGGTATGGCCAGCGGTGGCAAGACCTCGGGTGGTAAGACTGGAGGTAAGACCGGCGGCAGCAGCTACTCGGGTGACAGTGCCTCTGGCAGCGAGATGCCAAGCGGCGGCTCAGGTACTGCGCCATCGGCTCCAGCCGCCACGAGTGGCACGGATGAGTACGCCGACACTACCATGGACACTGCGACCACCTCGGACGAGACCGTGAACACCGATGACAGCACTTCAGACGCGACAATGGAATCGGCTGACACAACGGAAGTGAGTGATGCCACCGCCGATCAGTCCGCCTAGATGTACGAATACAACTCGCACAACGACCGGTAGCAGCGCCAGTAATACAAACTAAGCGGACATACTTGTAGTACTACATGTTTTCTTTGAGAGTAACTCGTGAATAAGAAGAGAAAGCAATTCCTCCCCAATACGACACATTCAGTTACCATGTTTGTGGAAGCAATTAGCGCATATTTGAGGTGTCTCCAATGCTTGTGCGAGCGGCCAATCGCTTTATTGCTCGTGCAGCCCTGGGAATGCTGCCGTCAACTATTCGTTTTCGTCTCACACGCAAGTTCCACATGCAGGTGCACATCCCAAGTTTGCTCAGCGATTATGAGACGTCCGCCAACTTATCCACCAAATCACTGGATGATATCTACAACAACTCAGAGCACGCATGTGCGCACAGTATTGTTCAGTATTCGCCAACCACACAGCAGACAAGAAGGCTCGCGCGAGTGGAGCATGCATCAGCGCTTGCAGCGATCCGAAGTGAGCTTGAAGGGACGCTCAAAGCGGATTTGTGCATAAGCTCAGGTGCATCCTGTTCAGTCGTGCAACAGCACGATAGCAGTGAATGTATCTTCCATCGATTTTTTGCTGTCCGAGCATGCTGATTGGAACGGTCTCAGACTCCAGTGTGACGATTCTTGATCATTTTGGTCAGAAGGCGTGGCTGTGCCCCAGCTCTTGGTTCTGAACACTTGTCATTTATTGTGTGGCGATCACACCACGCAGCCAACCCAGCGTGTAGTTCTTCGTCTTGTGCGAGGCATAGAGATTCTCCGCGCCGATGAGGAACTCACGTAGGAATGTATCCGCTGGGCAAGATTGCGGGGTAGATCCTGCCTGACCCTCGCATCGAGGAGTGCGCACTCCCAATTTGTGTTGTCAGCTCACAGCAAAGGCACCCTTCCCACCTAGCTTCCTCATCCTCGACCAGCCATGCTCTCCATCAAGAAGATCTGTGCCATCGCGTTCCTCATCTGTGTCGCGAATTCCTCTACATCAGTTACGGATGCCCAGCAAGTGAATGCTGTCGCGCACCGCAACCTGCGCGTGGAAGGCAACTACGGCGGTGGTGACTTTGCTACTACTACAACTACCAGTGGTGGATCGGCTACACAAAGCAGCGCGGAAAGTCCGACAGTTACGGCATGGCAAGTGTCGGCGGCAAGTCTGGTGACGGAAATCTGGAGGCGGGAATAAGAACGGTGGTGACAATGGCATTGGCGGTCAATCCGAGGGTGGCAAGCCAAGCGGTGGCAACAAGATGGAAAGCGGTAAGAGCGGCAGTGGAAAGCTCAGTGGCGGCAAGGCTGAAGGCACCAAGTCCAGCGGTGATAAGAGCTCTGCCGGCAAGATGGACGACGGCATGCCAATTGGCGGCGAGATGGAAGGCAGCATGCCGAGCGACAGTAAGAGCTTTGGCGGCAAAATGAAAGGTGAGAGTGCCAACGCCTCGGCCCAACCAGCCAAGGAGCTTGGCAGCGGCATGAGCGGGTACGCTAATACTAGCGCTCCAGTGAGCGATGATTCGGCTGCCACTTCGAAGGAAGCTACGGGTACCGACGACAGTGCCTCCGAGACGGAAACGGAAACGAGTGACGACACGGCGGAAACGAGCGATTCTACCGCTGAACAGTCGACTTCCGTTTAAATGCATGATCCACACACCACCACCAGCGCACCGCTAATAAAGCAGAGCGCACTTGGATCACAAATGCAAATGTCTTGGCAGTGGAAGAACATAGGTACTTCCATCATAAATCGAATTGCTCTTATATTTGACAGTCGAATACATGAACGATGAATATCAACTTCCAAACTTGTACCTTAGTTGCATGTATGATGCATGCTGGTTTCATGAACAGCATCAAGAAAGCGAACGGCGCGGTGCGTGCTCCTGACGTGGACGAAGTCACCTACAAGTACAGCAGCTCCGGTAGTGTAGATGGTGATACCCACAGCGACTCAAGCGAGGTGGAGATGCCGATTGATAATGGTGCTACTAGTACCAGAGCTGATGTACCCGAGGCAGCACCACCAGTGACAACGACACCACCTTCCCATCGATTCGGCGGCTCTCGAAAGGGCTGTGCTGCAAGCGTCGAGCGTGACCACCACGCGCGCGTCTCACGCCTGTTTCGAGGCTATTTAGCAGCATCTGCCACTGACATGTTGTCCATTGAGCTCTCGTTATTTGTTGTTGCTGACTGTAGGTGTACAAATGGGCATGCTCGCCAGGACTTGACCGGTAAGAAATTATATACTCGGTCCTCTTAGTCGAACAGACAAGTAACAGTTCAAAGTCTAGACCATTCTCGCTTGGTATCCGTCAACCAAAGTGATTCATAACGTGTGGCTGGGGAACACACGAAAGCGGGCGTGCGTCTTCTGGCGCGGCAAGTTCCAACCGTGTTGTATTTCTGTCCACTTGGGCAAGATCCTGGCCGTCCACAACATCGCGACAATGCTCATTATGTATCTATTTGGTGTGACGGACGCCAACGATCTGTGTTGTCTTGGTAATCTCCTTTCATATTGCGTATCATAGTTTGCAAATAGGTTTATCGAAGTCGGCGTTTTCATATTAAACGTATCGATATAAGGTCACAAAATATTATTAGAAGGAAATTGAATCCTTCGGCGTTAGAGTGACGTATCTTTTCGCTGTGACGGGCCACTGTTGATTATTCTGCTCAACGGACTGAGCCCCTGATCTCGGCACTGACTACTTGCACGCAATCACAATCCCATCCGTAGCTCTTCATTTGGTGCGAACGATAGGATTCTCGGTGCCAATGAGCAGTTCAATTGGGGGCGTCCGCACCGCGAAGTTGTAGAGCAGGTCTTTTCCAAAGTGACCTCGCTACGAGGAACTCATTCCGCAATTTGCCTCGTGCAGCTCACAACAACAGCCCAAGCTCCCGAGCCCCCTCCTCGCCCTCCATCATGCTCGCTATCAAGAAAATCTGCGCTGTCGTGTTCCTCGTGTGCGCTGCGACTGCTCCCATGGCACTTGCGGACGCCGAGCAACTGAACACGGTTGTACACCGCAACCTGCGCGCAGAAGGCAACTTTGGCGCGTCAACTACTAGCGGGTCTCCTGCCCAGGGTGACGACGAGTCTAACAGCTACAGCAAGACCAGTGGAGGCAGTAACATGCCCAGCGGCGCCAAAAGTGAAGGTAGCAAGTCCGGCGGTACAAGTGGCAGCAAGGACAAGGGCGAAAAGTCGAAACACAGCAAGAACAAGACCGACATGTCCGAAGGCGGCAAGGACAAGCATGAGGGGTCGAAGCACGAGAGGTCGAAGCATGTCAAGTCTGAAGATGACAAGGACAAGGGTAAAACTTTCGAGCACTACAAGTCTGAAGGCGGCAAAGACAAAGGCAAAAAATCCAGCCATGGCAAGAGCGAGGGTGGCATGTCTGAAGGCGGCAACAACTTCGGTGCCACAACAGAAGGTGGCAAGAGCTTCGGTGGTAAGATGAACGGCGTCAAGAGTTCCCGAGGTAGAACTGCGGGGCTGGCCACCAGCGGCGAGATTGGCGAGACTTACAACTATTCCGGTGCCGCCCAGGGTGGCGACGGCGGTGACGCATCCACTTCATCGGCACCTACTGACACCAGCTCCAGCGGCGCGGATGAGTATGCGAGCACCAGCGCTCCAGCAAGCGGTGCATCGGGTGAGATAGCGAGTAGTGCATCGGGTGAGACCGCGAGCAGCGACGGCAGCGCTTCAAAGGCAAGCTCGACGACTGATGACGCTGCGGCAACGGCGACAACCGACAACACTGCTGACCAGTCGACTACCGCTTCATCGGCACCTACTGACACCAGCTCCAGCGGCGCGGATGAGTATGCGAGCACCAGCGCTCCAGCAAGCGGTGCATCGGGTGAGATAGCGAGTAGTGCATCGGGTGAGACCGCGAGCAGCGACGGCAGCGCTTCAAAGGCAAGCTCGACGACTGATGACGCTGCGGCAACGGCGACAACCGACAACACTGCTGACCAGTCGACTACCGCTTCATCGGCACCTACTGACACCAGCTCCAGCGGCGCGGATGAGTATGCGAGCACCAGCGCTCCAGCGAGCGACGCGTCAGAGGAGACTCCGGGTAGCGATAACAGCGCTTCGAAAGCGAACACCACGACTGATGACACTGCGAGCAGCAACGGCAGCGTGTCTGAGGCGAGCTCGAAGACCGACAACACTGTCGACCAGTTGACTACCGCCTAGAAGTATCAGTGCAACTCGCGCACCAGCGCCACCATCAGTAATGAAAACACCGCACATATTGAAGTCCATGTGTCTCGAGAGTAGTCTCGTAGCAAAGAATCCAATTTACTGCTGATGTGAGCTGCCCGAGCCGGTCGGCATTGAGTCCTCCATCAGAGTTGAGGTGTTTCGAGCAGCTACCGAAAGTCTCCTGCTGTATCGTAACGTGGACAAACACAACAATAATGTTGGTGAATGATGTTGTTCCTGGCAACCCATTTTCGAATAGGATTCTCGCGCAATCCTTTGTGAAATATTGTCTGTCGTATCGTAATGGAAGCCTCCACAAATTCGCAACAATCAAGGATTGCACCGTTGCACATGACTGTGGCACTTCTTTGACGTTCAAGTTCACATTGCATAGTGTAGAGTTGACCCAGGTTCAGCGGAGGCGATTAACTACCGACGCTACCCTCACCGGTAAACGGAATCCACCATTTCTAGTGTCATTCCAGAAATCACACATTCATAACCAGAAATTGCGGGTTCAGTGGACGGCGCCTCATGAACTCACTCCATACTGGAAAGCAATTCTCTAATCAACTGAACTTGTGTCATCTCAGATATTGAACGGGAGTCCAACTCGCTGGACAGGGTGGCGGGAGTCCTGTCATCAGTAGCTCGTCCACTCTTCAGGGGCACGCGTGCACGGTTCTGTGGCGCACCATCAGCCACCAACGGGAGCGATCTGGCCTCTGTCACTAAATGCGAGTCCTGATCTCGATGTCTTGAGCTGTGAAGTCGGCTCGCGCCACTTCAAGTAACAATTCAAGTGAGCTGGGCGCCATGCTATCCGCTCGACAGCATTTTCGTAGTGTAGTGTTGCCTTCACAACTACAGTACAAGCGACAGAGCCCTCGCCAAAGCATTACAGCGACCGAGAACGCGTGACTTTTAGCTTGATAATGGACTCAGACTCAGATAACTGGTCAAATCAGATCTGATACAATCAGCTTTCCGATCCGACTTTGGCACCATTTTCCGAACGTCCAATTTGAACCCAACAGAAGCAACGTACGTGAGAATGAAAGCTCCACGAGGGCTCATGAAGCTTCGAAGCAACGACGAGGACGGCTCAAGGCG
>JALBZB010000741.1:0-19198 GCA_038050625.1 Pythium sp. MPC-2022a | reverse complement strand
GCCCCAGCGGCGCAGGACAACAAGAAGGGCGGCAAGAAGGGAGGCAAGAAGTAACGTGCAGCCTAGGCAAGACTCCTAGTAAGGATGATTGTCTTATTCACTCGACCATTACTGCTGATTAAACACGATTCATTTATCTAAACGACTCAGCAGCCCGTGCCACCTGCGTAATTGAAGTTTGGGTCAATCGGATCCCTCTTCGTATTGTGAGGTCTCGAAGAAGGTCTGCCACAGCACTGGGGCAATCTATCGATACGAGTTGGCTAATTCACGATGTTTCATTCTGATGAGAGCGTGCACTGGAAGCTCATGAAGATTTGGAGGTTACAAGATGTCAAAAGTCACGAAAGACCAAGCAACTTGGCGACTGAGTTGCGAGAAGTGAGCCAAGTCAAGTAGGGCACAGTTTCTATTTCGCCTTCAAGTTACTTACTACCTGTGCGTAGAGCATTCCGCATTGCTTTCCTAGCTCTGAGATCCCTACTGCTCCAGCTCCAAGGCTCTTGACGCCAATTCCATTCAAAAGCAGCAGCACTCGCAGGTCTTCAAGCCGCGTTGAGAGAAGACTGAGACTCAGTTGGAATGTAGCTCACCAGCCGGCAACCCTCTGTTTCCTTCTTGAAGTTCATCTGCAGCATGGAGGGCGATCACCACGTAGTCATCAAAGCCAATCGGCACGCACACACCATCGAATCGACCGAGGTGCTCGTCCATCCCGTCACAGCCGACCTGAACGCCAATGCATCAGTAAACCTCACCAGCATCCAGACAGAAAGCCATCGCGCCATGGATCCAAGAGCCCACTTCTCCACCAGTGCCCGCATCAGGAAACAGCTCCGAGAGCCCAGGGAAAATGGCGACTGATCTGCTAGTGTTGCGAGCGAGAGCGTCCATGAACTCGTGGTTGAACAGTCCCGGGGCTTCTTTCGCCCAGCCACCGGGTCTCAGACGTACTTGTAGTAGACAACAGGCTCGCGAGGACTCGTTGAACTAGAATGTCGAATGCCTTGGAGTCATCGCCACTCGGCGAGTGATTCGAATAGAACTGTTGTATTGTTGACTTAAGTTGTAGAAGGAAAGATGAAAAGTGAATTACCAAAAGGTTAACGAAGTGTGTCTGCTATTTGCTGTTGGTCTCTGTCTTTTGCTACTTCCCGCCATGGAGCCGCCACCACGTGGGCCTTGAGTCAGACGTGGGTACACTTCATCACTTGGTTAAACTATACAAAAGTGCAACATGCAAAACAGCTCGACCTGGTTGCACTGGGAATAACTGCGACTTTGACTTTGGTTCTCGTATCGCCAACTGTAACTCTCAGCTAATGTTTATCGAAGTATCCGCAAGTGCAATACTTGCTCAACAAGAACGCGTCACAGAGGTATGTGCGCGCCAGCGGAGACGCAAACACCAGCAGTCCCTTGCTTTCTACCAAGATACCTGACTGTTTGAGCTGGAGTAGCTCGTCAACCTCTTGGTCCTGAAGTTGATGAGGGTCTTCAAGCGCTCGTTTGTTTACAAAACACTGGGTCACGATTTCCTTGATTGCATGGCTCTGAGGATTCAATCCGTGACGGCTTAGACCGCCAAAGCAGCGCTCCATTGCGTCGAGAACTGATCTTGACAGATAGAATCGAAGTACCTCCGACTCCGTTAGACTGGAAGATTCGAACTGAAATCGCGCGCTCAGCTGCTCCATCGAGACTCACAGTGCACTCGTAAGCCCTCCGCAATGGCGAATAATTACATCTTCAAGCGCTTTCATTACTGTCAGCTTGGAACTTCAACCTCCCATTGAGGAAGGGCCTTCAAGATGGAGAAACCCACGGGCTTCTTCATCCGGCAGCAAGAACGCTTCTCTTATAAACGCCGGGAGACAGCAGGGCCCAGCGAGGCACTGGGAACTAGGTACTCTGCCAACGGGAGCGTCGCTGAGACGATGAACTTGATGACGATGAAAGTGAGGTATATTTAGGTACGTTGCCGACCTGCAATATCCGTACTTCGAGTCTTATGATACTTGGCTAAACCTGAAGGGCTGGGAGAACGTGTTGCCGAAGGCGCCACATTCCCTAGCCGTTTTTACAGTTGATATACACGTATCGTAGCTCCTCAGCGAACGTTGCGACAAAGAGCTGCAGTAACGACGTCTTCTCCGAGGCCGGAGGCGAGACGAACACAACGATCCGGCTGTTCTTGTGACGGAGCGTGTCATAGACTTTTTCGAGTAGGTCTTCGTGCTTGAGGTGGGACCGTTGGAAATCGAGGGTATTCAGTTGTACGCCAGTGGGAGAGGAGTAGCAGCATGGCACTTCGGCTCTACCGGGCTGACTTGATAACGCCTCTTGCTGGTAAAACTACTCAGGCAACACTACCACTACGTGCACGGGTACATCTGCTCCCTCTCCAACGAACTTCCTCCCTTGTATCACCGATTCTTCCGCCAATTCGACACTTTGGAGCGTCACCCTCGCATACTGGAGATGCTATAACTCCGTCGTGATAGCACGACTCTCAGCGCATTCGTCCCGTTCTCTCCCCGTTAGCCACGTCGCACCGATGCTGATGCTTTTGCTCTTCTTTGCGAGAAAGAGCAGCAATTCGTGAACGGCACAGGGGATCCCTGGGGTACTCTGCTTCTCGATCGCCGCCTTGAGGTCCTCAGCCGAGACACGCTGTTCCACGTCTACGTTGAAGAAAGAGAGAGACTCAGCCTGGCTCTCTGGCTCCACGAATGCACAGCGCAGCCAGCATGAATGAAAATGGCTGATGAAATACAAAGCTTGTTGCAAACAGCAAAGCCTCAATTAAACCACATTACCACATGCAAATGCAATACCAAAACTTGCTAAACGTTTCAAACTTCCTGACCGTTTCAACGTGCAGGTAAGCAAGACTTGCACAACTCATTCCGACCCATAGCGTTCCCAGAGACGCTCGAAGAGTAGCTTGAAGCACCGGAGGATGCGGCCGCCACGGTGAACCGCCACAGTTTTGTCGTTTTTCTGACTCCTTGTTTGCTCCAGTTCAATGAATCACGCAAGAGATATCCGCCGTCAATAATGCAAAACTGTTTGTACAAAATCGACAATTGATGCGAGGCCACCAACACTACACAAACGCGAAGTGAGGAAAGATGCAAGAGATCACTTTGTTATGCATTATACGGCTGGAAAAAGAACAGCGATATGGTTGTGGCTGAGTATGTCGGTCTACGACCCGCGCAGATCTACTTGTCCTTCGTCCGTCAAAATCCAGACAACAACGCCTCTTTCTGTTGATATGGCTCTCAGAAGCGCTCGTCACAACTAAAATAGTACACACACACAGTCAATTAATATTAGAGCAAACATCAGACACTAATGTTTGAGCAGTCATAACGCACTGCCTTGCATGTGAAGCAGCAGACGCTGACGTCAATCGTAGCTGTAGCATTGTCGATGTACTTGATCATAGACAGCAGTGACGATCCTTCAGAGTGCACCCTGACACAGCGTTTGCGAACACACCCACCACGCTCGTGGAAGTCGCGACAAGGCCACGCTTTGTTGGGGAACACGAGTTCCTCGACGAACGACTCACCAGTGGGTCTGTCTGGGTTGTGGTCAGGCACCTGGAGTTGTCGTGAAAGCGCCGATCTCCCCACCTTGGTCGCATTCGCCACCCTCGTAGTCTTCCATCCCAGCCTCTTCATAATCCAGGCGATCTCGAGGGCGTCCGCGAAAATATTGTTGGTTGACAAAGCCCTATTATCTATGGAAGGTATTTTGATTGTTCGTGCTACAAGCTAGTTGGTATTGTATGCGACATATTACATTTGGCAGGTAATATCTCAGAATCAAATCAACCATCACTCACAACGGCCAAAAATGTACCCACTCGACTGAACCTGATCCTTCCACAGACTGCCAACCAGCACTCTCACTCAATCCTTTGGTGCTGCAACCCACTGCCTTCTGCAAATCCTCAACTGTCGTGAACAGCAGCGTCATGTCCTTTCATTTTCAGATTTCCTCCCACACAGTCACTCACACGCAGCACAACAGGACCTCCAAGCGCCAAGCCCAAACCAAGAGCTACATCCCAACACTCACCTCATCTACTGGATCCAATCCGCAGACAGCTATGGTCGCAGCCAACTCCCACTACTGCCAGATCTGCTTTGACGAGATCCCACAAAAGGACAAGGCGGTCACCGCGTTCTGTGGCCCGAAATGCCCTGCGGTCTTCTGCGACACGTGCCTGGTGCACCAGCTGTCGGTCGCGCTCCAGGTCGGGTACATCGGCGCATTGCCGCGCGTGCGCTGCCCGATCTGCCTCGTACTCGTGAACAAGTCCCAGTGGAGCAAGTACGTTGGCGCTAACACAATGACGACCGACAACGAGTGGTTGCTACTCAACAGGTACGACGTGCTCTGCAAGCAGGCGTGCATGTTCCGCACGCCGTGCTGCCACAGCTCCACGTATGCGCACATGCCGGACGCGATCAACCCATCGACAGCACCTGGGACGCTCACGCTGCCAAAGTCCCAGGTCGCAGCGCTACGCAAGAAGTGCCGCCAGTTCGGTCGCCACAAGATCACCGGCCGAGACCTCGTCAACTACCTCACCGACACTTTCCCAGACGAAGCGAAGCGCGACGCGGTCTTCGAGGGCGTGCTCAAGCGCCTCATGGACGAAGAGCGGCGCGCGACGCTGCTGCTCTCGTACCACGCCGTGTACCGCGTCGTGGTGACGAGCTGCTGCGGGTGGCGTACGTGCTTCAACTGCAAGCGCGCGTCGCCGGACGAGGACGAGGGCTGCGAGTGCGAGCAGGAGGACGACGAGTTCGACGAAGAGACCGACCTTGTGCAGTGCCGGAGTTGTCGCGCCATGCTCGTCAAGGTGGACGGGTGCGACCACGTGGTGTGCATGTGCGGCTTCTCCATGGACTGGCTGGAGGAGCTCCGGTTCCGCGACCAGCTCAAGAAGAAGCTGCTACCAGTGGACCCGTTCGACACGACCGTGTTTGAAGAGTGGGTCGCGTGGCACAACAAGCTGGTCGGCATGTTCGACGACCTGCAAGTCTCGGCCCGCGTCAAGATGCAGCTCAAGTTCTTGGCCAAGAGCCACCCGCGGTTTGTCTCGATGCTGCGCCGGTTCATCTGGTGGCGCCGATTCCGACAGCTGCACCGCAGCAAACTCACCGAGGAAGCGGTACGCGCGAAGTACATGGAGCGCGTGCTCGTCCCGCTCTTACAACACGCGCTGATCAAGTGTGTTGTGCAGAAGCGTATGCGGAAGAGCGTGCTGGCTGAGCTGGTCCCGGCAGTGCGTCTGCGCTTCGTGAACAGCGAGATCGCTAAGCAGAAACCGAAGCTCAAGCGCTTCATCTCCACGGTGGTGACCCAGTGCCGGTACAAATGCATCCTGCAGCAGATCCAGCACACGTTCTTCTGGAAGCGGTACGCGCAGAGCCACGAGGAAGAGCAGAAGCAGATTGAAAAGGAGGAGAACACATTCCTCACGAGCTTTAACGTCTGCAGCGACAGAGTTGCGGTGATCAGTGCATAAATTTCTGAATTAATATATATTACTGCTGTATCATGTGTTAGAAGATGACCGAAATTATTGGCGAATACGCTTGGGATTTCTGCCATGTAAACCTCATTCAAGAATTTGCGTGAAGCCGCCATCCGTACTATCTTTTAGTCGGGAAGTACGAGATTTGATTTGGCGCCTTTCGCAAGACGGTTCGAGGCGCGCGGATCGTTTGGTACATTGGAGCCTGAGGCTCTGGAAGGTTGGAATTGCTTCGAAGGAACCAGAGGCATCCATCTCAATCCCATCATTGACCCAACAAGGATGAAAGCGCTCTTTTTCGATGATTGATTTGTGATCCCTCGTGCTCCCAACATTATGAGCAAGTTGATCAAGCAAGCCTTGTTATGCTTCAGGTTCCGCATGGCCTATCGAAGTTCAAGGGCGAAGATTGAGAGAGAGAGCTCGTTCATCCATCTGGACATCGTCGTCGTTGAGTGCGAGTGATGCCAATGTCCGATAATAACAAGAGTTTAGTTTCGAGAGGGGTCAGGAAGTCGGAAGTGCATTCTCATTCACAGAAACACAGCTTTCGTGTTGAGCGTTCTTCATCATTATTTATATTTTATTTATAATATTAAGGAGTTTATATAATATTCTATAAAATATTCTAAATGAATGTATGTACTGTACATACATTCATTTCCACTCAAACATCACTAATATAATATTGACAAAAAGAGTGCACCAAACTACCATCAACTCCTCACTCACTACTCATTCCAACCTCAATCAATACTCTCTCGAACCAGGTGCTCTGGTCGAGCTGGCAGTGCTGAACTCGGTACTGCTGGTGGAGGAGCATGTCACTCTAAAACTCTAAAGTACCTACCAACCCCACCGCCCGACGGTTCTTCTGGGCGATCTGGTACACATCGTCCACCTGCACCTTGAGCTGCGCCATGCGCTCCCACATCTCCCGCTTCTCTGGGGGCAATCCTGTTACTCACTCTCTCCAGTAGACTGACCAGCACTAATTAATCGCAGGTGCACTTCAGCAGCTCCACCGTCACCACCACTACTGCCCGTTCTGGAGCTCTTCCTTGTATACAGGTCATCGGCGAGGTTGAGCTCCACCACGATACCCTTGTTGTTGGTATACGCTGACTCGCCGCCGAAGCTCTCGTCGCCACTCTCTGACAGCGTCCTGACAGTGCCTGCATTCGACACCACCCTTGCTGATTTGCCCCAGCCCGAGGTACCAACATCTCCAGTGCTGGCGCTGGACGCTTTCCTGTTGGGGTCCCAGACGCTCGAGCGCGACTCCGTGGAGCTAAACGAGAGCCCGAACCGACCAGCGTGCACCTCGTCCTGCACGACCTGGAGCGTGTCCATCTAGTGCACGCGCGTGATGCAGCTCTTGCAGAGCGTGGCGTTGCGCTGCTTGATGTGCTTGGAGTTGACAGTTTCGAAGTAGAGCTTCATGCTCACGCAGCATTGCGAGTACATGGCGAGGTCGCACATCTCGCACTCGACCGAGCTGTTGAACACCTTGAGGCTCCGTTGGCAGAGTCCGCACGCTGGCGGGTGATGTGCCTCGGCAGACCTTGTTATCTGCTTACTGATACTCCTACCGCTGTTTGGTGGCTTTTGGCTTAGCATCCACACGATCTTCTTTGCCTGCGAGCACACGACCACTTTCCAGTAGAACAAGAGCCCCGTGACCGCCGAGTTGATCGCCACGGACTCGACGAGCTTCCCACTCGACTTGATGTAGCCCTTCATGTACACTTCGACGCAATCTTTGCGCAGTTGCTTGAAGACGTAGCAGGTTGACAGTCGGCCTCGGGTGATCCCGTGTCTGTGTTGGAGACTCGGCACGTCGTTAGGCAGGTCGATCGAGTGGATTAGGATGTACCCGAGACACTCATCATCGCGGTTCAGAACCCCAATCGTGTTGAGGAAGAGCAGGTCGTGCGGAGCCACGACCACACTCACGGCGAGCGCGTTGCCTTTGACAACCCACTTGATGCCGAGAAACTTGTACGGCTTGGCCGGTGACGGACCTTCGAACTGGTACAGGATTTGGCTGTCGACGATCTCGTCGTGGGTGTACGCGGCCTTGAACAGGATCGAGGACGAGTCGTGCGTGGAGAGCCCGTAGACCGCGTCGCCGAGCGTGCCAGAGATTGTGTCGACCATCAGCAGCTTGGGCAAGTTGTATTCTTGCGCTAAGAAATGCTCAAGCAGCGCGGGCGTGATCGTCGCCGGCTGCTGGTGCGGGTGATGATGGCCAGCAAGGCGTCCGTCTATTGTGAACATATCCAGCGACGCAGCCATGTTGATCGCGAGTCCCGACGCGAGTCCGCGGTGGATGTTGTCCTACGGGTTGTGGTCGCGCGCCTTGTAGGCTGCGATCTTCTCGCGGGATTTGATCCCCTTCCAGCGCTGCTTTCTCACCTGGTGCTGGTGCTCGTGCAGGACACGGTCGTAGTCCACGACCGTGTCCTGCACGAGCGTCTTCACGAGCAGCGTGTAGCGCTGGCACTCATCTGGCGTGAGCGAGAGCGTCGGGAAGAGTGGCTCCCTGGTCGGGAACTTCATCTGGTTGTCCGTCCAGCAGAGTACAGGCTCAAGTGGATGTGTGTGTGGGCCTTCGGTAGCGCTCGGGGGTCTCAAATGAGCTCCTCGTCTCTAATTGCAGAGTGACGCTCGTGATCGATTGTAATCAATCAGTCAATCTTCCTCTGTGAACCAAGTCCAGACAGAGCATGGGAACATGTGCAGAAGCGGTGGCAGTTTGAGGAAGAAAACAAACTTGCACTCGCTCGAGCCGCTTGAGGTCACTCTTTAGAGTCGCACAACACTTGAATGCGTGCGTGTACGACCAATATGCACCAGATAAACAAACAGCACAAAATATTCAAATATTCATCATCGTTATCGCTTTCCATTTATGAAGAGAACTTCGACACTGGTTTCAGAGACTTTGCTGGTGGGGGCTCCCATACGGCGCTTCTGTTCTTGTACAAATACTTGTATCTCATGTTGAACTGGGACAGTAACTCTCCACCTTGTCGAATAGTTAGACCTTCGTATTTCGACTCTATCCCTGCAAGAGACCAATTGATACTACCTTTTAGTACCATCTTATCGTCAATAATACAAAACTTATGATGCATACTACCATTAATGCCTCTCTTCACAGCTATTTTTGCATCATGAAGCTCATGAGCGTGTGATTCTACAGTGCTAAGTTGTATTTTATCGCAGATCACCCGTATTGCTACCGTATTCGGCTTCCGCCGACTGGCCGCGATCAGAATGTTCACTCTATCTCAGAAGATGTGATCACAAACACAGCAATGTTCATTGTTCTCTCAGCCGACTCGAGCAGGCGAAAGAGCTCATTCAGACACTGCCCATTTGGGAAAAACAACACCCGCTCAATAGTGTTGGCTCTGATTAACGCAATGTGTGCTGCCACTGCGAGCGCACATTTACTCGGATTTGGAGGCGGGCTGTCGGAGTGGAGGGCCTGAAGAACTTGAATTTGCTTGTTCAAGGTCGACTCCTTCAAGCCCACAACCCACGCCGCATTGACCTCACTCATCCTTTCGACTAGCACCAGCTCCGCGGCGCGAGTGCGCTGGAGCTCATTCGATATGTTGTGTGTTGTTGCTTGCTTGGCATGGGAGTGCTTGCAACCTTGGTAGGCTTGTTTGACTTTTTGAATCTACTTTTAATTTTAATATGTAATGTCGTCAATTCGTTTTTAAAAATCAGGTTGGCTTTTGCCGAAAAAACAAACACCAAACTATAAATTTAGAGAAAGCGACGTCGATGCCTCACCGAAGTTCAGACAGAACGTCAGCTAGAAAAGCAGGTGCTGCTCAATCCACTTCGTGGATCGAGATACCGCGTTCTGCCGCCTCGACTTTGCTCCGGTCGCAAACAACCAGAGCCGCAGCGTTACGCCTTGCATTTGCGGTGCGCTAGGATTCTTATTTCCCCATGGTCGCGTAATCAAGCCCTCTGCGTCAACCATGTCCTCCTGTCGTCACTAGCTGCGCATGCCCTCTGTATTCTTGCTTGAACGCAAGTGCGGTTGAGTCCATTGTCGAGCTCAAATAAATGTCCTACAGGGTTCGTTGGTCCTTGGCGAGTTACTGCTGTTCTGTATTGCAACTCATATGAACGAAGTGCTCTCGGGCTCAAATGGAAAATCTGATGGAGCTCCAATGGACGACTGGAGGATACTGCCGTGCGCTAAATGCATCAAGTGCGTGCACCTCATTTCCCCTTGCGCGTTTTTGATTTGAGTCATGTGAGTGATTTGGAGGTGGGTACAGTACACGACCAGCGTGTGCATTGCGAAGGCGATCGTGACGATTTCTAGGGTTGAAGCTCCAGAGTTGAGCTCCCCCAGTTCCCTTTGTTAAATGAGACATCGTTGTGGCCTCGTGGCACGGACATGATTCCGAGCGGCGCCATGTTTTCGTCCGACCCAGGGTTCTGTGATTTGCTTCTGTGGTGTCAATACACCACCATCTTTTCGACTTGTTGATTTTCCCACACGAAGGGAGCTCCTCCATCCACAATTGAAATGAGGGCGTTTGCCTCGTCACGGCGACCCCTTCTTTCTGTCAACTTCCAAGCTTCAGTTTGGTGCAAAATGGTCCTGTCATATTTTTAATTCGGGAGGAGCCGAAGCAAACGCACTCGCTCTTGTCTGGTGTTTGACTGTCGCACTCTTGGGCTTGACGTCCCACGGTCGAGCTCCATTTTGCTTGGCACGTTCTGTGGGAGTGGTTGGTTTGTGGTTGGCTAACACCAGTCAAATCCAGTGATATGGGTGGAAAATGGAGTGGTGGTGGCATAAAAAATGGAAACCACCGCACACGCGTGTGCGTGCGCCAGCAATGGAGGGATGCCTTTATGATGCAAAGCTATTGGGAACATGGGGACCTCAAGGCATCATTATTTCTGAGACGTTGAATGCTAGAGATGAAAGTGAAAATGTACGGTTTTGCTGCCAAGTGCAGCAAGTGTGCAGTGGCTCTGTTGAGCTGTCGTTGCTGTAGCTACATGTATTCGCATAGAGCAAGTGCGGCGAAGGCTCGCGTAGGATACGACAAAAAAGTCAAGCATGGGGCTCGCAGGCTGGTTCATTTCAACGCCTGCATGCAAGCGAATGCGTCAGCTCTATATGGACGGCAAAAAAGGCAGTTCTGCTTTTGAAAGGTTATCCACTGTATCAATTAAACGATTCCATAAATATAGGTTTTATGACAAACCACACTCATGATGTATTGCTCTCGCTATTGACTACATATAAATTATGAAGCTCAACAAATTACCAGTAAATTATAATCGTTTTGAAAATGACACGATACGAAATGCGGCTCGTAATCTGCACAAAAACTTGATGGCTTGATCGTGCGCCATCATTTGGCTCGGCCTTTACCCTCCGATCGCCCCATCCCCTCGCCTAGTGCGACTCTCGGTCACTGACCGTCTCAAAACCATCCATAACGGCTAAGCATCTGCTCATAAACTGCACTAGATAGCACGTTGAATTATATTGCCAATATCATATTACAGTACATTTTGTCCTCAACTCGCAAACTGTTCGCACCTGCATTCTGATTTAGGTTATTATAAATACCTTAAAAGTAATAGCAGTTGGGTGATTCGGGTGATAAAACCCCTCATCACCAGAAGGAAAAAAGAAACAAGACAAGTGGTCCTCCATCTGTCAACCCCAGAACCTCCATCCATCCCTCTCACTCGTTCGATTGTTCCTCACTCGCCAATTGAACCTGATCCGCCCACTCGCTTGCTCTATCCCCAGTCAGCCAATTCAGTCTCTTTGGCCATTCGGGTATTCGACCGCTTCGAGGTACACCACCAGACAGAGCTCCAAATCTCCAGATCTCCAGACACACAGGTACTAGCCAGTAAATGAAGTTCCCGACCGCGGCGCCGCTGTTCCCGCCCGTGGCGCTCAGCCCACAGGAGCGCGCGCGCTATGAGCAGCTCGCCAAGGGCCTCGTGCTCGACACGCTCGCGGACTACGACCTCTACCGCGACATCGAGCAGCGCCAGGTGAGCAAGCAGCTCTGGAAGTCCGTCAAGTCCCGCGAGAACATCACGGTCTACAAGGACCGCCTCTACGACCCGGACGACAATCTGCACCGAGGTTTAGCATCGGGCATCTCGATCGCTTCGGGATCATCATCGTCGTCCTCTCACTCGCAGTCGCAGTCATCGATCTCTTCTATAGGCGAATACCAACAGCAGCAGCTCAACCAGCACCAGCACCAGCAGCAGCAGCAGCGAGCCCAGTCCCAGTCGATCGCGTCCTCGTCCTCGTCCTCTCGGTCGTCTTCGCTGTCCGCCGCGATCCTGGACTTGATCCCGACGGAGGAGTGGAACCTGCCCAAGCTGCTCATGGTCGGCACGGTCTCCGGCACGCTGGACGACGTCATGTACGGGCTCGCGACGCCGGACCCGGGGCTCATGCTGCTCAAGGCGCACTACGCCGCGGATGAGGTGATCGACGGCCAGGTGCTTGCGCAGATCCAGGGCCCGACGCCCACGGAGCCCTACAGGTTCTTAGGGCTCAAGTGGCTCGTCAAGGGCAACCCGGCGGCCGTGAGCGCGCTCGTGATGCCGCGCGACCTGATTCTGCTCGAGACCACGGGCATCATGAGCCACCCGAAGAGCGACGAGCGCATTGGCTATTTCCTCATGCACTCGGTGAGCCTGCCCGGATGCCCCGAGCTGCCCAAGAAAGCAGCGGTGCGCGGCCGCATCTCGT
Source organism: Pythium sp. MPC-2022a (assembly GCA_038050625.1). NCBI lineage: Eukaryota > Oomycota > Peronosporomycetes > Pythiales > Pythiaceae > Pythium > Pythium sp. MPC-2022a. The sequence goes on along the minus strand of JALBZB010000741.1, from coordinate 6,857 downwards.
CCTGCTACATCTTCAAGGAGCTCAGCAACGGCGTCGTGGACGTGTACATGAAAGGCTTCGTGGAGGCGAGCGGCAAGATCGCAGACGCCGTGGCGATCATCTCGGCCGCAAACGGACTGCTTTGTTGCTGGAAAGCCGTGGTGTGCTCGCAGAGCAAGAAGCTAGTGTGGGCGATCAAGACCCGACTCCGCGAGAGCAAGCGCCGCATTGGACTGATGGAGCAAGCTCGACTGCACGACCAGCAGCAGGAAGGCGACGCCTCAGGCTTCTGTGGGATGTGCTCCAAGACCTTCAAGCGATACAACCGCGTGGCGTGCTGCCAGCTCTGCGACGGCACCATGTGCTCCCGCTGCCGCGTGACCATGAAGCTTGCGTTTCCGCGCGTGGGCGAGAAGGAGATCCGGCTCAAGAACGTCACGGTCTGCAAGGGGTGCATCACCAGCAGCAACCAGCAGAGCACCTTCGAGGTCGCGCAGCGCGAGGTGCTCTCCGGACGCTTCGGCGCGCAGTATACCACCGCGGCGTCTTCAACTTCAGCGTCAGCATCCACAGTAGCATCAGCACGGCAGTCAACGGATTCTTCGGTTTCGTCACTATTGACCGGTAACAGCAGTCGCAGTAAGTATGTCGCTACTAACAAACGATCGCCGATGGGGTCCTCATCAGCAGGGTCGCAGCGAAGCAACAGCAACCCAGACGAGATCTTGCTCGCCCAGGCGCAGGAGTACGCGAGTAGCAGCGTTCTTGGCAGTGGAGGCACGATCCTGTTGGCGCATGCGCAGGACCGCGCAGTTGCAAACAAGAGCACGAGGGGCAAGACCGTATCCGGGGACGCGTGCTACGCTCAATCGAGCAGCGTGAGCTCCACCGCCGACACCACCAAGTCGTCGATGGTCAGCGAGAGCAGCGACTTCAACTCGAACTACTCGTCTAGTAGTTACTTCTCGGAAGGTGGCGCCAGCTACGAGAGCTTTGACGACCTGCCGCCACGTCCATCGGAAGACAGCGACGACATGTTTAGAGATACGACTGGTATTCCAGATGCGGCGGACATCGGCAGCGTTGTTACGAGCGACTGGAACGCCGTGTCCCCCACGTCGCGACAGCAGTACCTGGATTCGGTTCAGGGCCGCACGCCCGAGGAGCAGGCCATGTGGAAGCGCATGGCGCAGCTCCACTTGCAGGCCGAGAACCTGTACCAGTTCACCAAGCGGAACACCGCGACGGTGATGCAGACCGGGATTAGCAGTAGAGTAGGAGGAGTAGGGAGTGTGGAAGCCGCTGGGGGTCTCTATATGGCGCCACCGCCAGCGTCCTATTCGCTCTCGCCCCGCATGAGCATTGATTAAAGAGGTGAGTGAGTGTGTGTGGTTATTAATATGTAACCCCGTGTTGTCTGTCATCCAGTGGTTGTTTTGTTAAAACGTACTGTGATCAACTCTGCTGAGAGGATTATGGGAAATTGTCGAAGCTCGAGATGGAAAATGGTCGACCAAGGCTGAGAATCAAAAATCAAAAATCAAAAATCTTTACGCTTCATTAAATACTGGACGCAATGGAAATGCAATAGGGGCTACTATGGTACGCGTGGCTAGAGATCTGTCGACTCGATCTCTGTCACTATGTAGCTCCTAGGTAGGCTCATTGGCCTGAGCTCTTGGACCTCCAAGGACTGAAAATTGTTAATGTAGCCTACTCTTCGTCGATCGCCAGGCCCGTGAGCAGCGAGGGCGGCATCGCGAGGCTGGACGAGATCATCGCGGTCTCTGTCGTGCGCTTGGCGTACTGGTACACGCTCTCGGCGGCGTGGTGGAGCTCCGTGATGCGCTGGTAGAGATCCTGCTCGTTCGTGTACGTGTTGTTGTCGCGCTTCGGGGACGCGGTCTGAGTCCACTCGCCGTCGTCACGGTTGAGCTCGATGACGCTGCCCTTGCGCTCAAAGTCTTGCACTTTCTCAGCTTCGATCTCGGAGACCTCAAGAGTCTTCTTTCGACTTGAGGATGGTCCTGCTGACGACACGGACGCGGAGGAGGACGTCGTGGACGACGGGTGCGCGAGCATATCGACGAGCTCTCCGAGGTCCTCAGCGGACAAGTTACTGCTAGACACTGTGTCCATGGAGATCGTGCGCGGTCCGCGCTGGCTCGTGGCCTTGGTGGGGCTTGGGGCCGGCTTCGCTGATGATGACGATGAGGATTCGGTCAGTAGGTTGGCGCCAATGTCGTCGAAACTGATCTGCTTGATGATCGTTGGCGGTGCAAGAAGCCCGAGGCTCTCGCGTGCTCCCTTGGGGGCGTCCAGAGCTACAGAGTGGCGCGAATCCTGCTTCTTCTCGCTCGTGAGGGATGCTTGGTGCTTTGTCGTCGCCGTTGTCAGCTTCATTGGCACCGAGCCGTACTGGCCCTCGAGGATCTCTTGCTTCGCGACCTCCAGGGTGTCGCGGAACTTGTAGTGCGCCACGCAGGACCGACAGAGATTCACCGTCAGCCGCGTCACGAGCTTGCTGCCGCTGTGCTTTGTAGTAGTAGAAGTAATGTTTGGCAGCGAGAGCTCTCGCTGGTCCCGGCACTTGGAGCACAGCAGTGCCGCACAGAGCCGACACGCAAGGATCGTGCTGAACTTGGAGAACGCCTTGTTGCAGTTCACGCAGCAGCTTGGAGTCGTGGACGTCGAGGCGTTCGCGATTGCCACTGCGTGATGCTGGATAGCGTCTCCATTTCCATTACCGCGCTGCTTCTTGGCCACTTCCCAGCCGATTTTTCGGTTCAGCGCCGCGCTCATGGCACGCCAGACGCTGATGAGGCTATTGGCCGAGGTCTTGAGCGCGAGCGAGTCAGTCACGTTGCCGTTCATCTCGACGAAGCTCTTCATGTACACGTCCGTGCGACCGCTGTTCGCCCGAAACAGGTAGCAGGACGAGATGCGTGCGCGCACGATGGAGAGTTCGTTGAGCGTGCGGCACTCGTTGAGCTCGACCGAGTGCATCACGAAGTAGCCCAGGCGCGAGCCGTCCCCCAGGGTCTTGATACCCGTGCTCTCGATGTACACCAGGTCGCGCGGTCGCACGAGCGCGCCGATGGCGTTCGAGTGGCCCTTGACGAGCCATTTGAGCCCCAGGAAGCGCAACGGGTCCTCGGGTGTCGGACTTTTGATCTCGCAGAGCACCTTGGCGTCTAGCACCTCGTCGTGTGTGTACGCGGCCTTGACCATCGCGTGCGCAGCCGTGGGCGACGACATGCCGTACACCATGTCCTCGATGCTGCCGACCACAGAGCCGATCGCCAGCAGCTTGGGCAGTCGTCGGTCCATGGAGCCTGGGGTGGAGCTTGGGGTATAGTGGGAATGGTACGAAGATGACAGTGAGCTCGCGGACGGGGACGGAATTGGAGTATTGGTCGAGCTGAATGCCATGTTACTTCGGCTCGAGGAGGCAAAGTCGTACGCCGAGCCTGACGCCGTGAAGTCGTACGCTGAACCGGAGGCTGTGAAATCGTGACTCGGGGTCGCCAGTGGCGCCGTGGACGCTCGTGAGGGATCGGAGGAGGAACGCGAGCCAACGCCGCGCTCGCTGTAGACCGTGATGTCCTCGCGCTTCTTGATCGGCTTCCACTGGAGCTTGCTCAGCTGGCGCCGGTGCTGCCGGGTGAACGCGTCGTACTCATCAAGCGCGTCGTTGACCACGTGATCCGTGAGCTGCTCGAACTCGACGCACTGCTCAACACTCAGCTGGATTCGCGGGAACACGTTCTCCGAGAGCGGAAACTTCATGGCCGAAGATTAGAGTAGGCTGTGTTTGTTGTTGTTGATACCTCGAGGCACTTGGTGCAATAGCGAAGGTGGAGGTGGACTTGCGTGTTTGAAAGCAAATTCGGGTCTGATCAGATCGGATCGAGGCCAAGCGAGGGCTGGTGGAGGTGGTTATGAGAAACAGTAGGTTTAGTTTCGTATGTTTCGCTGTGCACTCGCTCAAAGTCTTCAAACGAAAGAGTAGGGATACTGGCTGATTGTGTTCTTCGGATACTGAAGATTGCGTTTGGCATTGAGTTCTTCTTCCATCGTTTGCTCACGAAACCCTGGAAGGAAGGGGGTGACGGCGGCTGTTTTGCTGATCCTGCTACTTTGATCTTGTTGTTTTCCACCAATGTCTCTTAAGTGTCAACCTCAGTCTATATGAATGGGCTACAACAATATCCAGGCTGCAGATGGCAACGGCATATGGGATACTGCATGCTGAATGCCTTCTGAGTAATAGCCACTGTTCTATAGTATTCAGAGCACTCAGCATTCAGTTTGCCAGTGGGGTTTCTGGAGATATATACAAGTCCTACCATGCCGCCAGGTGGCTTCTGCGAGCGCGTTCTTCGAATGGCTCGTGCGCACTTGAGTGACGACATACCACATACACTTCGATTTCTAATAAGAACCACCAAACCATGCGAATGAAATCAGGGAGTCGAGATCATGGAACTCGGTGGAATAGGTGATTCATTCACGGCGTTGATTGTTGAGGATACAAAAGCGACTGAGGAGGATACAGGGCGACTGTGTGCAAGTCTCTCTCATCAAATCTCAAATGAGATTTTCACAACATCGCCAAGTGCGACACTTGATCACACGCCATCGTAGGGACTTGGACACTTTAAAATGCTGCGGAGGCGCGCTCATTCACGAACCTACTCCTCCGAGTGCGTAAACCTCACTGATTCCAAATTTTGCGTACTGATGCACCCACCTCGAAAGAAAATAATTGAGCCTGACCAGCTGGGGACTTGTGAAAAATCGATCTGTCATGCTTTTGACCAGCTGGGGCCGCCCACTGCGCTGTACGTGCACCATGCATGTTTACCCCAAGTTCAGCTCGACACTTGAGAGCTGCTCGCCTGTCACACCCGTGTCGCTCCTCTGCCGCCGTTCGTTCTCGCAAATCCTTGAAGTGATCTTCTCGAGTCGTTTGCAACGACTCCACAAACATGTGCACGCGGCACCCCTTGTCCGCATTGCGTGTCATCCAGCGGAACACGACAGTTCCAAATAGCAAAATGGGCAGGAGTGTGTCTGTGCGTGTGTCTGCGTGTGTCTGCGTGTGTGAGTGCACAATTGCATTGAAGGCTGCTGGCAACTGACTCACGTCACTCACGCCTTTCTTCCTTGAAGATGGGGTGAGTGGTACATTTTTGTCGGTTTTTAACGGAAGCTGAAGTTCCGCCCGTTGAACCCTTGGTTCCTTCGAAAAAGAACTTTCCTGTCGCGCGAGGGTCATGTGCAGGTTGCTCCTCAAAAAGATCGACTTTGTCGATGATGCGGTGGTGATGAGGAAGCATTATGATGTGATGAGGCTGGCTGGCTGGCCCTGGGGGATATCTAATATCTTTGGTCTTTGATGGCTTGTTACAATCAATCAGGTGCTCTCCTCCCACAGCCGTCGAGTTCTAATGAGAAGGAACGCCACGAGGCCGCAAGGCCGCGAACATTGAAAAACAAGGGATGTGTGTGATAATAATGCGGTTGCTCTGGTGATTGGAATGCCGCGATTCTACATGGAGGCTGTCGTGCCTCCTCATAAAACAGAGCTGTGTTATGGTAAGACTGGGAATCCGATGGATCTCTTGGGCTCTTGGGCTCTTGGGTTCATGTGGAACAGAATGCCACGTAGCGTGGCGGACTGGCTGCAGTATATCCACCACAGACACGTAACACACGTCCAACTGCCGTCTCAAGTGGGGTGTCGAGGGCGTCATTGTTTCGATCAATGTGTTGTGTATATTGTATATGGGTGCGGGCTGTTGGCTTCTTGTTGAAGCCTTCTGTACTAGCTATTGCTGACTGGTTCGCGAGCTCGCGTCCTTGACGAGAGATAAGAGGAGTCTCATATTTTTCAACGGACATGTGCTTACATGATTCCAAGTGCGACAAGGCTGATCCTACCACTCTACAGTACTGGGGTCTTTTTGTTATCAAGCGTGCGTGCGCGCCGCTTTATTCTTTTCACTCTTCAACATGTTGATGGCTGGTTCCAGGGGGCACCTCTGCACCAGACACCGAACTTCCAGCATTTGAGTGACGTACGCATATTGAATCATTAGGTTCTAGTCTTACCACGAGAGAGATGGCAATGGATCATGGAGATTACCGACTGAGAGCGTCATACTCGACGTGAGTCCCATCACTGAAGACCACAGGAGCGGTTGCTTTTCGTGTTGATCAACGTGGCGTCCCATTCCCTCCCTCCCTCAATCGCTCTCTTCAACGTGGTTCTTCAACACGCCCACTCGTTGTCTCTCCCACATGAGGATACGCGTGTCGAGCTTGCCGATTTTAATTGCACACATATATAGCTACCTACCTCCTGTAAATGCCTTGCGCTTGCGTCGAAAGCTCCGTCCCATTCACTCATCACTCTTGTCTCTCGTCTTTCCATGAACTTGGCGTACTTACTTGGCGCCTTATTCCCGCTGCTGGTGTTGTGCCACGGTCGCCGATTCGTCCCCGTCGAAGGCTGGTGACGCTCATGCTAACTGCGTGAGGGGCTGTGAGAACGAGCGCAGCTTCCGCGAGCTCTCACTGTCCACCTGGCCCTGTTGCTGCTGCTGTTGGAGCAGCGTCTCCGTGTTGCGCTTCGCGACCTGGTACGTCTTCTCGGCCGCGTCGTGCAGGTCGTTCATCTGCATCCAGAGCTGCATCTGGTAACCTACGCTGTGGTGTTAAAGAAGTTGTTCATGTTTGGCTACGAGGTATTCAATCCTGTCAACTTGACAGTGACAGTCAAGATGAAGGTCTGCACTGAGTGGTGCGTCAGAGCCGAGAACGAGCTAAAAGCCAAATTGTTGACTTGCTCTTTCACGCACCAGCAGTCGATG
>JALBZB010000740.1:0-19244 GCA_038050625.1 Pythium sp. MPC-2022a | reverse complement strand
AAAGGAGCATTTATTTCGTCGTTGTAGCGTCACATCAGTGCAGCAGCGCGTTTATTACCAATCTGACCGCAGCCATCAAATTGACCGTCAACCTTTGATAATGCATATGTGATTGGTTTGCAGGCTCCAATGCGTTTCTCGAAACGCTGAACATATGCACGTGTTCGTCTTGAAATTTGCAATCGTTTGTACTGCAGTTTGGTTGCTTTCGTGTTCGATTGGCTTAGAAAACTTTGAAAACATTTTTTCCCAAGTCTTTTGGCGCGCACTTTACATCCGGCCCAAGCATTGGGAGCTATTTTCTTTCCGCACTGAAACTGTTGCTGGACATATTTGGTTGTGCTTCATTTGTCAGGGTCGACGACCTACGTCACTCAGCCCCTGTCGGAAATGCAGTGAAAGTCAATCAGTTGAGACTCTGCCGCATGCAGCACGAACGCTCTCTCACTTGGCCCCTAGAAGCGAACGATGCAATGAGCAAGCAATGGGGTGCACTGTGAGCAAGAAGTCTTCCGACAGCAATGACGGCAAAGCCCCGCAGTTCACAGACGCGACCGGCGGCAAAGAGAAAGACGAAGATCAAGGCGATAATGGCTCGAGACCTGCGATCGACCGCGCAGCGATCGAGGAGCAGAGTAACTTCAAGGGTGAGCAGTCGCTGCTCGCGCTCGCGATGAACGGCAAATCGAGTGTGAATAGTGGTGACGACAAGTATGCGTCGACGTCGTTGAAGATCCGCAAGATCACCGAGAAGCCTGTATCCGAGGCTTCGCCGCGTGAAGGCGGTATCGCGGATGCTACAACTATCGGTGGTAACACTGGTAATGGTGGTGGTGCCTCTATTAGTCTCAATCCTGTCACGAGTCCAATCAAGATCCGAATACAAGAGCCTGTCAGCAGCGTCATCACGATCGAAGAGCATGAGCACTCCAAGTTGCTGCCGGATCTCAAGTACTCCATGCGGGTGTCAGCAAGTACTGAGGGAGACTGGCCCCATCATCTCGACCATATTCCAGGTGAGACTGGTGGCCAACTAGGTCAGTTCGGTGTGGGCTTTGGGGCGAATCCAAGCCAGCCATTCAACGCTGCTCGAAAGCTCCAGCCGATCACGACAACAACGACAGCAAACACGTTCGGCGGAGGTTTTAATCCGCACGTTGACCAGTATCACCAAGCGGGATTTCCGCCGAGGGGTCTGCAGCATGCGCAAGGCATAGTACCAGTCGACAGGATGCAGTATACTGCTCAGCAAGCTGGAAAAAGAGGAGGTGCTGGTGCTAGCGACGCGATGATGCCGCGAGGGCGAGGCGCTGGACGAGGCTTTGCTGGACCAATCTCGCCATTGTACAGAGGAACGATTCAAGGTCAAGTTCCAGTCGCGGGGGTAGGTACCAATGGGTTTGCTGGACGTGGTGCTGGTACTAGTCCTGGCGCTGTCCTCGCAGGTCCGCGAGGGGCTCCGAGACCGCTTCATATCGTGGCAGCTCAAAGTGGAGGCAGCCAGCGTGGTCAGACTGGGATATTCCGACAACCTGAAGCAAATCGACATCCAGTCGGTGTTCTACTGGTGCTGCCTGTGACAGTGAAGAAGTCAGCCACTGGCAGAGGCTCAGACGCCAGTGGTAATGACGACGACGATGATGATGATGACCTCGTCGCGGACGACGACGAAGTCGGGGACTGGGATCTCGGCGACGAGCCGGTTGAAGGACTCAAGAAGCCGAGCAAAGTGACGCAGGCGTCGATCGACAGCTCCACGTCGTTCAAGAAGCAGCCGCCAATGCCAATCCAGACCTCGAGCCCTTTGAGAACGGCAGAGCCGCCTTCTCCACAGAAACAAACATCAAAGTTTCGCCCCACGCACAAGAATGCGAACGATTTCGGAGATTTTGCGACTGTAGTTGGCGATGATGACGACGATAGCAACTATGGCGATGACAATGAGGACGTCGAGGACTGGTTTGAAGCCGACTCACCAACAGCTACTGCCAGTGCACGACCCAAGAAGTTGCCAGTTCGAGAACCCGAAGGCAGTCCAACGAAAGTGGTTCCAACCAGTCCAGCGGGGATGCATGCGTCCTCAAGTTCTCCCAGTATAAGTCCTGCAATGACCCCAACGACGTTCCGGCATGCTTCGCCCCCTCTAGGCAACGAGGCTCTCAAGCCATCACCTCATCCACCACCCATGCAGCGTCTACCGTCCAGGCAAATCGTAGCTACGCCTGGGAATCTGTCGCCCACAAAGCCTGTAGTAGCAGCTGTCGGTATCGGCTCACCTACAGTCGGTGGGTTTCCGCTCAAGCAAGTTTCATATCGCTCCAGTATCATGAACACTGGCCAGCCGGTGCTTTTACCCATAGCTGGGAACCTCGGTATCAAGGAAGGAGCAGGCACAGACGGCAATGCGCCGATCCGCGACACCAAAGTCGTGAAGAAGAAGCGTGCCGAGCTCCCGCAGCGCAACCTGCCGCACCCAACACCAAAGTTCGGCGACTGGCTCAACTCGCGCACGATGATCAACAATTACATCATCCTCGAGTCGCTCGGTTCGGGCAGCTACGCTGAAGTGAAGCTCTGCAAGGAGAAGGTCTCGGGCAAGCTGTTCGCGATGAAGTTCATCAACCGCGACATCATGAAGAAGGACAAGCTGGGCAAGCAGAGCAAGCTCGACGACATCAAGCGCGAGATCGCGATCATGAAGAAGCTCAACCACCCGAACGTGCTGCGGCTCTACGAAGTCATGGACGACCCCAGCATGAACAAACTGTTTCTCGTGCTCGAGTACATGAAGCACGGCGACCTGCTGAGCCACCAGAAGAAGAAGCACAACAGTTCCTTGTCAACTGGCACTGGTGGCATCATGATGAAGAGCTTACACGATCGTGACCTGCACTGCGTGGTGCTCCAGGTGCTGCTCGGACTCGCGTACCTGCACGAGCAGAAGATCGTGCACGGTGACATCAAGCCGCAGAACATCCTCGTGGGCGACAAGGATGCGGTCAAGATCGCGGATTTCGGCATCTCTCAATCGCTTTACGGCAGCAAACAGAAACTGACCGACACGGCAGGTACCCCGGCGTTCATGTCCCCGGAGATGTGCTCAGGCGAAGAGTATTCGGGTCAGATGGCGGATATCTGGGCGGTGGGGGCGACGATCTTCATGCTCAAGTTCGGGAACCCGCCTTTCGTCGCCAAGAGCGCGATGCAGATGTTTGAGAAGATCCAGAGCGATCCCCTCGTGTTCCCGTTCGCCATTGACCAGCTGTTGCAAGACCTGCTGTCGGGGATGATGATCAAAGACCCACTGAAGCGCATGACGCTTCTGGAGGTGATGTCCCATCCGTGGGTCACGAAAGAGGAAACGCTGTCGAGCTACTCGATCCGCCAGCAGGCGCCGCAGATCACGGTCTCGAACGACGAGATCGAGCATGCGATCGACTCGAAGGACCAGTTTGCGATCATCGTCAACATAAGGATACAGATGATGAAGAAGCTTCAGAAAGCACGCCAGGAGACGCTCGAGCGGCAGCGCAGGCTGCACCATGCTGATGCTAAGGACACAAGTTCTGGGGGTGGACCAGTGGCTCCACAGCCGTCAACCGCAGGTACTGGAGAAGAGCACCGAAAAGTTGTGAAGCTGAAATCCCCAAAGCTCAAGCAGAACAAGGTTCACACAGATCATCACCACTCGAGTGGCAAGTCGTCACACGCTGATCTCAAAGAAGAAGCGAACGCGCATGAAATGCTCAGTAACGAAGAGATCAACTACCGCTCGCAGATGTTCTCGCGCAAGAAGACAGGCTCCATTGCAGCTCCAAATGGTGGCGGCGGCGGCAAGACGCGGGATCAGGGAAACTGCGGGTTTGAGAACGATACGGATGCCGACAGCGCAAGTCAAGACACGGACAACGATGACGACGACGACACTCTCTCGAGTGACGATGACGAGACTGCTGTCGCGCAGTCTCCGCAGCTTCTCGACGAGTTGCTGCTGACGACGCTGTCGATGCCTCCGCTGACAAAGACCAAGTCAGCGGGTAAGGAGACCCACAGCCAGGGTCTGAGCTCAGATGATCGAAGTACATTCCCAAAAGATGAGGCAATCGTTCAGCCCCACGCAGCTCCAATGATTGACGACAAGGAGGGGTTCTATGGTGAATCATCGACACTGTCGCTCCATTTCGGCGTGTCCTCGCTTCAGGGTAGACGCAGCACGCAAGAAGATCGCTGGATCGTGCTTCCTGAGATCAAAGGCATGGTAGCACCAAAATACTCAAAGAGTGCGTTCGTAGGCCTGTTTGACGGACACGGCGGCGAGGAGTGCTCGAACATCCTCCACGAGCAGCTCCACTCGTGGATCTTCCGCGACCCGCACGACCTCACGTTAACTCCCGCGATCCTTCAGACCTGCTTTGAAGAGCTGGACACCTACGTCTGTGACTACCTGTTGCAGAAAGGTAACTTGAGCGGCTCGACTGCCACGTGTGCGATCCTGAGTCCATCCGATGACGGGAAGAAGATACGCGGAATCGTCGCGCACGTTGGCGACTGTCGGTTAGTACTGAGTTTTTGCAACAACGAGGTCCGTGATATTACCGAAGACCACCGACTGACAATGACCGCCGAGCGCAATCGCATCCTCCGGCTCGGCGGTCGCGTCGTAAACAATCGCGTGAATGGCGTCATGGCGATCACGCGCGCGTTTGGGGACCTCGAGTTCAAAGGTCTGCTTGGGAAGAGATCATCTGGTGATAGTGGCGCTGGTGCTTCATTATTCTCTTCGTCGTCTTCCATGTCGCTGATCCCAAGTATCGTGCAGCAGAACCCATTCCAAAAGGACGAAGAGAAGATCCCAGCGCTGCTAACAGCTCGCCCCGACGTCCACATGCTTGAGCTCGACCCTGCAGTCCACGAGTTCCTGCTGCTTGCGTGCGACGGGCTCTGGGACGTCATGAGCAGCGAGGAAGCCGCCGAGATCTTCCGCGACCGCCTGCATTTCCACTCGAACCTGCAGCTCGCAGCAAAGGAGCTCGCGCAGGAAGCTATCCGTCGGTACTCGAATGACAACATCACGGTCGTCGCGATCCAGGTTGGTGGACGAGATGGTCATCCAGTGTGATCACTTGCCAATGTGTTCCTAGTTGTACCACTTGTGTGGGTACATTTGCCGCGTTCCCGCCAAAAAAATTATTTTGGGTTCTTTTTGGCGCCAAGCCCAAAATTAACATTGCCGACTTTGCAAGAACAGTCATTGTCACTTGAGATAGATCCAACAAGCCAATACATAGAAGCAAGAGCTGAACGAAAATGCTGGAGCTGCATCGCCTGTTAGACGAGTACCGCGACGCTGAGGAGAAGCTCGGCGCGATCTCAGTGTTCGACGACGCGGCGTACCGTTTGGGGAAGTACAAGGACGGCACGCTGCTGCGGTTCCGCGGCGTCGTGTACGACGTGCAGGACCCCGAGCTTGTGCTCCTAGCGCCAGGCGCTGCTGACCAGGATGCCGACCAGGATAATGAAGACATGAGCAGCCGCTTTGCGGACACACAGGTTGGCAAAGATCTCGTGGAGCGCGTGCCGCTAAAAGTCGCGCTGTTCCCGCACAGGACCGAGTGGGCGATGAGCGCGTACGAGTCGGGGCTGCCAAAGACGCACGCTACTATTGTTGATGGTGGAGCTGAGGCTGTGCAAGCTGCGGTGCCTGCAAGTAAAGGCACGAAGCGATCCAGTGAAGCTGTGGATGAGGATATCGACATGAGTAGCAGCGCTGAGAAGGCAAGCCCTGATGCTGCTGTGGCTGCTACGAATAGTGATGATGCGCTCAACAAGAAGTCCAAGGCTGCAGCCAGCAACGCTTCCAGTGAAGAAGACGACGCATCCAGTACTTCATCGCCTTTTCTCCAGAACCTGATCAATGTGTACGTTTATGACGGTCAGTACAAGGACACCGCGCTGGATGCGTTCAAAGTGAACGAGGCGTTCGACTTCATCGGCGTGCTAGATCTGATGGTGCTAGGATCCGCTAAGACCAGTAACACTACTGCAGATGCGACCCAGATGCTCACGGCCGATGAAATGCGGCGCATGCAGATCTCGGACGTCTTTGACGAGATCCAGCAGCGACAGCGCTCCGGTGTGGTCGTGCACTGCTGTGATGCGGCTGCGATCAGTGCATTCCACCACGTTCGTCCGCACCACCCGCGCCATTTCTACACCAAACTCCAGCAGAACAACGCCGAGCGAAAACGCTTTTGCACGAGCGAGTGGACGAAGCTGGTTTCTGGCGGTAGTGAGAGCAAAACTGTAGAGCTCAGCAGTATTCGCCAGCAACTCATCGAGCATCTAGCGGTGTCCTTGGATGGAGATATGCTGGCAGCTGAGTACCTGTTGCTCTGTTTGCTCTCCCGAGTGTACACGCGACCAGACGCGACGACACCACTGGGCAATCTGTCACTGAATCTCACGCTTGGGAACGCGCTCACTGCGGACCAAGTGAACGTGAAAGTGGACCGCATCGAGACGGCCGTGCGAGCGCTTGTCCCCGTGTGCACAACAGTGGACCTCGGGCTCCAGAACCTGAACGAGTCCAAGTTCATTCCACACAAGGACTACGACACCGACGCAATGTTCAGCGGGGCTCTTCAAGTCCCTCACGGTACCGTCATGCTCGTGAAGGAGACGTCGCTTTCGGCCGGTCAGCTGAACGACCAGGGTGTGAAGAACATCAGCGCGCTCCACTCGCTTGTCGACAAGATGCTGCTTCCCTACGACTTCCAGTACTACAGCATGGATTTCCCACAGGACGTCGCGGTTGTGAGCGTCTCCGAAGGCAAGAGCATCCTACCAGTCACGGTGTCGATCCCCCTCCAATCAGCGTCTACTACTACTATTGCTACAGCCGCGACCGAGTCATCGCTGCTGGTCGAGGCGTTCCGCGTGTTCATCAGCGTCCTGCGGACGCTCGAGATCTCCATCGGCAACGAGCAGGCAGAGATTGCCGAGAAGCACTACGTCGCGTGTCGGCAGGCGAAACAGGAAGTCTCGGTGCGTTTGAACTCGATGTAATTGGGGTATTTGTTTGTATTAGGCCTCTCTCTAACATTGTCTATCTGTTGTTTGTAATCTGCAGCTGGAAGATCTCCACCGATGGCTCCGCATTGCGCGTCTGATGGCACTCAGTCACGGCGAGGAAGTGGTCTCCAAGACCGCGTGGGACCGCATGCTGGAGCTCGAGAACCAGCGACACGACCGCGTGCAAGCCTAGAGCCTAGAAGAGAAAGGGGGGATAAGAGCAAATAACGATACTTTAAAGCTGGCTGACTGAATTGAGTTTGGTATTAGGCTGCTGAGCTACTTGCTGCGTCTCTATCCACTCGCAGGCGCCCATTTCTGAATCACGACCACCAGGAACTCTTTCTCTACATACACACACATACAGGAAAGTGAGTGAGTATCAAGCAGGAGCTGCTGATGACACTTTGGTACCAAACTTTGCTACCGAAAGTGTTGGAAAGCCTCCTCTTACTTACCGTGCGCGATGAGCAACTCGAGCTTCTTGATGCGGATGCGCATATACTGGAGGTCGTTCTTCGGGTTGAGGTCGCGCACGACGCCGCGCGCCTTGGTGGTCAGCTCCTTGATGTACGCGGCGTACTTCTCGGCCTCGGCGAGCTGCATCAGCGGGTGTCGGCGCAGCACGTTGCCGTTGCGGTCCGCGATCACGTAGCCCTCGACACCCTTCTGGTTCTTGATGCGCTCCAGTGTTTCTTCGACTTCCGACATGATTGATGCCTTGGCTTGGGTGCTGTTGATCTATCTGTATGTGTGTGTGGCTTTGTGGTTTTATGGGATGACCAACTGTGTGAAGAGTCTCGGTACCAGGCATTCATATATCAAGCACCTGTTCGTGAAGCGCCGCATCTTGGGTCTGGTATCAAAAGTATCAAGCGGGCGTCGTGATGGATACGTATCTATTGGTCTTGTTGAGTCATTCTTTGTCACCATCATTGGGTCTCTATTTGGGGATCAGCCACTTTCTGCTGCTGTTAATACCTTGGTACTGCTGCTGGTACCTTTGGGCTTGGCGACGATGTAGTAGGTCGTGCCAAAGTGGAAGCGGTGCACGGTCTCGACCTCGAGCCCGGCCTGCTCCACGAGCGCCAGGATGTCCTTGTTCCAGTGACAGCCCCAGCGCTGCGCGTGTTTGGCCGCAAACTTGTCGAGCAGGTTCGAGAGCCACGCGTAGTGCGAGCGACCGTGCTCGAGCAACAGGACCTTGCCCGTACCATCGCTCTTGCACACGCGCTGCATCTCCTCGAGCGCCTTGACGCTGTCGTCCATGCTGCAGAGCCCGAACGTGTCCACCACCGTGTCGAACACCTCGTCGGCGAACTGCAACTCGCTCGCGCTCATCACGCGCAGCTCGCAGTCGGTCAGCAGTCCCTGCTTCTTGGCCTTGGCAGGGATCTGCTGTAGCATGCCGTCACTCAAGTCTGTGAGCGTCAGCTGCGCGTCAGAAGCGTAGTACGGCAGGTTGCGGCCCGTGCCCGCAGCGATCTCCAGCACTTTGCCTCTCGCCGAGCGCAGCAGGAAGCGCCGCATGAGCGAGATGCCCGTCAGCATCTCGTCAAAGTCCACATCTGCGGCACATATTCATAGTTATACAATAGATACTCATGGACATATTAGCGTGTGATTACATGAAGGTTCCGCAATGGCGGTCCATGCAAGATGCCAAAAGCGCACCTTTGTCGTACTTGGCGGCGTTCGCGTTGAAGACCTCCATGCGGCGTGCATCGCTGATCTCCTCGAGCGACGCGTCGTCTTTCTTTGGCTCGTAGAACGACAGGTACGCGAACGCGGTGGAGCCCACGTAGACTGTCGCGGCGCCGAGCAGCACGCCTGGCCGCTTCCACAGGTTGCCGCTCATGTTTGTTTGACCAGCTTACACTGGAATGTGATCAGAGGAACACAATAGTACATTTTAGTGACACAATAATAATAATAGCGAGATAATAATTTATTATTATTGTGTTATTATTGTGTTAAAGAAGAGTCATTATTGATGTGGACCACGTCATTGCATTTCCGCCCCGATTCAGCAACTGTAGCCACGTCATGAGTTGATCTTGTGTCAGTTTAACTAGTTGCCCAATCAGGGACGCAGTGGCCATCAAAGCCTCGGTTGGTTGGCTCGCTGGACGCGAGCGAGCCCCCCAATCGCAAAGCGAAGCCGATCAATCGATCCCTTCGCCATCGTCAGCTCTCTGCTTCTAATTCTCTCGATCTGTCTGCCAATATGACCGCCACCGCGACCGACCTCGTCGCGTACGTGAACACGCTCCTGGAGCTCTCCGCCAGCCCGCTGGACCTGTCCGCGGAGATCAAGAAGAACGACGCCGCCGCTGTCGTCGCCGCGATCGTGCCAAAGACCGAGCAGCTGCTCGCGCACGACGCCGAGACCGATGTCGAAGGCACGTTCAGCATGCTCTTCGACGTGGTGCGCCAGCTGCCAAAAGACGACGCTGTGAAGCAGGCCACCAAGGTGCTCGCGATCGTGCTCGCCAAGCAGGACGAGAAGGCCGTGCTCCGATTGCGCATGTGAGTTTGTCGTTGATGTGAATGGATTCATATTCTCCCCTTATTGAGCTAGACTAGCGCTGTGGTTAGATAGACAGAGACTGACTGGCGTGTGTGTGTGTGTATTGCTTGCTATTAAATGGTGATAGTGCCACGAACCTGTTCAACAAGAGCGCTGCGCTCCCAGAGCTGCGCTTCGATGCGCTCGTGCAGGTGATCGCGTTCGCGAGCAAGACCGAGAACCTCGACCTGGTCGCCAGCTACTTTGACGACGTCGAGTCACTCTTCGCGGTCAAGTCGCTCTCGGCCGAGAAGCGCCGCAAGCTCTTTCTCACGATCGCGGACGCGCTGCAGGCCGCGGACAACCAGAAGAGCCTCAAGGTGCTGCTGTTCCTGGAGAAGTACCTGTCGACCTTCGCTGCCGGCGACAAGGACCTCGCGTCGGGCAAGGCCGTCGCGCTGCGTGCCACGAAGCTCGTGCTGCAGCACCCCGTCGCGAGCTTTGTCGCGCGCGTGGACCTGATCTCGAACCCGGTGGTTACGACCGCGCTCAAGGGCGAGAAGCTCTTGGAGCTCTTAGATATCGTGTCGACCAAGACGCTGAACGAGTACGTGGCGTTCCAGAAGGCGGCCGGCGCCGCGTTCTTCAAGGACAATGCGCTGAACGCGGCGGACCTGGAAGCCACGCTGCGCCTGTTCACGCTGTGCGCGCTGCCAGTGGGCTTTGACGAGATCTCGTACGCGACGATCGCCAAGGCGCTGTCGATCCAGGAAGACGAGGTCGAGGCGTGGGTCGTCAAGGCCATCACGGCGAACCTCGTGAGCGCCAAGGTGGACCAGCTCAAGCGCACGGTCGTGATTTCGCGCACGCTGCAGCGCGGCTTTGGCGCCGAGCAGTGGAAGGACATCAGCGCCAAGCTCGCGCTCTACAAGAAGAACGTCGGCGCGTTGTTAGACGTCGTGCGCAGTGCGCGTCAGGCCCACCAGCAGAAGTGAGAAGGTGACTTCTGATTGTTGATGGGTTGGACGTGGCGACCATGACGACGACGACGACGACGACAGCGACTGGGATCCGATAGCTTAGTAGAGAGAAGAGAAGAATCGCGACAAGGACGCCAGCCTACCAGTCGGTCACGCAGTATCCGTTCCAGAGTTGGCTTGTGAAGGAAGCGCTCGTGTGGTGCTGGTGCTGTGACTGGGTTGAGGCTTCTAAGCTTCCAGAGTGGCTGTTACTCTGGGTGGCTGGTTGGGTTGGTGCTCCTTGGCGCGAATTGACTTGATCTATGGAACAAATTTATTTTGCCTGTGTTGTTGCTGTTTGGCGTTGGTAGTCTGCTGTTTTGGTGGTGGCAGTGAGAGGAGGCCTTCGTATTGTTAGGTGGGAAGCTGTGTTGGAGACACTATGTTGTAGGTAGGTAGTGGGAAGTTATGTTTCGGGTCGCATTTTTAGCGATTCTCATTTCCGTGCACTCCTGACACATACAGCTTGGATCTCTGATTTCTTGTGAGTATTTCTGGATCCCAACGTTGTCAACCGATTTGCACGAGCTGACCGATTGGCTTGATCAGCTTCTTTAAAAAGAAGACGGGGCATTCAAACGCGATCGAATCGAATCGCCTCCGCGGTGTCGCGCTCCTCATACTCCCCATACGGAAGGCCGATGCACATTATCTAAATGGCGGGCTTTCGACCTACACGCTAGAAGACATCGAGAAACACGTGTACCTCCAGTCCTCAGCCTCCTCCCTGCGTACAAAATGACCGACTTGGCAGTGAATGGGAGTGGCGCGGGTGGCTTCATGCCCGACGATGAAGACGCTGACAACCAACAGACAAAAGCGCTTCGAGTTGTAAGTATGATGACTCTGGTCTCTTGAGCGGCTCTGCCTGCGGTCTGCAATCCCAATCTCCACAGGCGAACGGCATCTACCCACATGTGCTTGCTTAACCAGAGGTGTATATTTCTGAAACTGATTGGTTGTACGCTATAGGACTCGATGATCTCCCTCTCAGTTGACATGGACATCAATTTTTGCAACGGTG
Organism: Pythium sp. MPC-2022a; assembly: GCA_038050625.1. Lineage (NCBI taxonomy): Eukaryota > Oomycota > Peronosporomycetes > Pythiales > Pythiaceae > Pythium > Pythium sp. MPC-2022a. Next base: position 7,621 of record JALBZB010000740.1, on the reverse strand, counting down.
GCGATGATGATGACATCACAGAGTATATTGGGGAGTCTGAACCGGATGCAGACTCAGTCGTAAGTGGCACGAGGAGACTAAACTCGCTGAGATACAATGCATGAAGCATGAAGCTCACTTACTAACCGTTGTTATCACCCGCTTGTCTTGTACGGGGCATTGTAATCCAACACAGTTTTCCGCTGCATTGCAGGGTTTACTTGAAGGGTTCTTTGCTGCGGTCCTGCTCTCCGATGTTTCCCGCTTGGCCCAACACGATGGTGATCTGGAATTCGCTCTTGATCGAGAGCCATCTCCCCAGGACAACGACCGACACGGCGCGACGCTGGGTTTGAGGAAGAAGAAGGAGAAGGCATCCAAGTCCATGGCGCACATGATGAAGAACGGGAATTCACGCTCGCCGTCTCGCACTTCCTCTCGCGCTGCATCTCGCGTCGGAGGAGCAGAAGGGCCAACCACCGCGTCGCTGCGGCAGTCGGTTCTCGCGATCAAGCTCGCCAAGCTCTCGTTCCAGATGAGTCCGCTTTCAAAGTCAGCAAGCGATCCGTTCCACATCATTCCCTGGGACGAAAGCAGTATCAGCAGCGAGGTTCAGTCGCAGACGCCAGCATTGCGCACGACCCACTCGCCTGGAAAACGATCGAAAATCGGATCTGAGAGCGGCGATGCTCAATACCAGCAGCTACAATGGGGGAGCAGCACCAACAACTCTGCGCGAGGACCGGTCTGCACAGCATCGACGTCCCGCGTTCCATTCGATTTCAAAGAAGTCCAGCGACGAGAAGAGATCGCCAGCGACCTGGACGCTCGCGAGACTCGGCAGCGGATCGCGCGTGAGGTACATCGAAAAGGCGACTTGAAGCTGAAACTGCGGTCGCTCGCAGATCCGACGATCTCCCTGGAGAAAGAAGAAGCGCTGGCAATGTCGCTATTAGCGAAGAAGAGGAGCACGAGAGGCGGGTTTCGACCGCTGACGCGCGGTAAATCCGTGTTAGAGACAACATTACCTACAGCTGCCACGTCATTAAATGGATTGCCCCCCAGACCTAGCGTTGTCCACCCTGGGCTGCAACAGATTTCAAAAGGCTCTACCACGAAACTGACGATACCGGAGAACAGCATCACGTTCCGGAAAGAAGATTACGATGGACTGCAGTCGGACGTCGTGATGCTCGATCGCAATGGAGAGCTGCTCGTGAGCGAAAACTGTTTCCTCGTCACGAAGAAGCCCCGCCAGGATCTCCTCCTCGATCTTTTCCAAAAGAGCACGGTCGAGCCCCGAGTACAATTGCCGTCGAGTCAAGGTCCGCTGCAACAGGAGTCGCCAACCACTACCTCTGCCACTGGCGAGTCTGGGTCTCCTACAGCAAACAAAAACCAAGTTGACCGTCAATTGCAATCCCGCAAGTCGCCTACTCGCGCTTCCATATCGCGCAACTCACCTCTTGAGCGTCGAGTTCCCAGCATTGCGCTCCAGGTACGATTTCAGACAATTAACTCGCGTTCTCTGTCTAGAATTGCTGACACCTCGGTCTTGTTGGCGTCATCCTTGTGTCTTTTGGTACTTGGGCTTATTGTAGGACGCACTTTTCGATGGGCAGAGAGGGACGTTCGAGTCATTCCCCAAGCTGAAGCTGGATCCGGAGAAAACGCCACTCACAAAGGGCGTCACCCTAAAAGTTGACGAGTCTACCAAACGGAAACTGTCAGTTGTAAAATCCAAAGCAGCAAACCCAGCGATTCAGGAAACCCAGTCAAACAAATCACTTGAGAATCAGCTCAAGGCGATGATGCTCAAATCCACCGAGAAGCAGCAGGGCCGACAAAATGATCTCAGAAAATCATCCTTCAACCAACTCTCCAGCCGTATCGACCCCTCAGCTGACCCGCTTTCCGATGGACAACAGCAGCAGTCATCTCCGGATCAAAGCAAACCTGAAGGAAGCGGCAATCGACCGCAATCGAAGCATCACGTAAGTATTCGCTCCCTGCAACAAATCCACGATATGGTTACGCACTTACCTGACTCTCTCTTTCTTTCTCGCTCGCTGCACGCAACAGCAATCACCCAAGGACGTACACAACTCCCGCACGCGCACGCCAGCTCTTCGGCATCGGATATCTCAGAAAGCGCTGCTGAAACCCGAATTCTCCGAGTTTGACGAGAGCAATTTGGAGTTTGGAGAAGAGCACTTGTATTCCTTGCAAGAGGTGAGGTTGGACGTCGCCACTAAATATTACCACATCTGTCTGTGCTTTCATACACTGACATCCAAAACACTTGGGGGCGTTGCTTCTTATCACCAATCATTCTAGACTGGCGAACCAACAAGTTTGCCGAAAGTGAAGAAGCCTTCCTACCAGCGCGAGTTCCCGAGTCCACCCAACGGACGCATTAGCATTGTTTCCGCAGCGAAAGCCAGTGCGCTTACAAGCTCAGCAGCAGCCTTGCCGTTCCCGTTCACAACGCTCCCAACTGTGCTGAAAGGCAGGCGATAATAGCAGGCTTCCAATGGAAGAGTGAGAATCCAACCATCCAGCCACCCTACAAGAACAGTGACAACGTAAGTAACTTGTGCTTCATGCTTGCCATTGAATGTGGAGGCTATCACCGAAAGATAATGGATGGCTCGAGAGTCTAATTCTTGAGTGCCTTTGTTGCCGCCTCAGCTGCCACCTGCATGCGCTGTCGATACTTTTGCAAATCCTTGTCGCGCTTCATGGTCGCAGCAACAAACGCCGTGAGGATCTGCGAGTTGAAGATCTGGTACACAAGCGTCTGGTTGTAAAAGAAGTTGGCGTTCCCGGACGCTGGGAAGAGCCACAGGAACCACATCACAGGTAGCATGCAGGTCGCCACACCCACGCCGAGCGCGTACACGTATCGGTTCTCGATGGCTACAGGGGAAGGAGAGAAGAGACACAATGAACCATCAGATACCTATGAAGTATAGCTACACGTTCACGCATCACAACCCACGTACTCATGATGGTCTTCGGATGCAACGCGATCGCCGTCAGGAAGAAACCAAAGTCGCCGAACGACGGGTAGGCTTGGAAAAGCGTGAAGATCCCGACCAGCGTGCTCGCGTACGCCTGCGGACGGTATCTACAACAATCAACCACAACAACATTTGTTAGGTTAATCAGAATGGTGTTAAGTCCAGAATGAACATCCCCTGTTGGCACTTGAAAAACGTACTTGAGTCGCAGAAGCAGCGGGTAGACATAGATGCACGGGTGAATGTGCAGCACAAAAAGGAAATACGGGATGAAGCGGTCAAAGACCTCCATGAAGAAGTACCAAAATATGCCCACGTTCGGCGTCAAGTCCGAGTATTTGGCGATCCAGACGTAGGTTTTCTAACACACAGTGACAAGTGAGATAATGAGTATTCGAGAACCCAACGACATGATCAGTTGACATCCACAGAGTAAAAAAGTAGAATTGCTCACATCGAGGAAGTCCCATCCACCACTCAGCGTATGGGACAGATACATCAGCAGACCTAGCGTGACCATGAAACTCGCAGCGCAGACTGGCAGCAGCGATTTCGCGTTTGCTGGACTTGCACCGCTCTGTTTTGCCTGGAAAGCCTTGGCGCTCTGGAGCAGCAAGTAGAGCGGCATCAGCAGCATCACAGGGTAGAGCGACAGGTACGTCCCGATCGCAGTGCAGAGCATCGAAGCGACCACCGCACCTGTTTGCGCAGAATAACAACACTAGATCATCAGCACTCTGGCTAGAAAGCTGCCGAAACCCAAGTGTATTAGATAGATATGGATGCATACCTTCCGACGCGAACACCATGCTGTAGAGAACCGCCAAGTGGGTCAATGACACAGTCGACATGGCGCCGCTCGACGCGAGCGAGTACGGGTTGAACAGGTAGCTACGACAGTCAAACAGAAACAAATACGAAAGGTTATTGATGAATACCAAATGGTTATCTTGCTTGACAAAGCCACACATATCCATAGAGACACAGTCACTTACATGAACGCGGCCATGACCGGGAGGTTCGCTCGCGAAAACAGTGGTGACACAGGGATCTTGTGCAGCCAGATCTCTCGGTTAGCGGCGTCTTTCGGCACAACACCCTCTTCCAGCAGCAGCGTGCGGCTCGCGAGTCGCGCAAAGCCCAGCGCGATGAGCACGTCCACACAGACGAAGAGCGCGCAGCATGCAGCATACTGATACTGATTGTTGTTCCCAATTGAGAGCAGTGGGTAAAAGAGTGCGAAGACGAGCGGCGGCTGGTGGAACACGTCCCCCGCGTACGGCGAGCCCACGTGGTCGAAGAGGAACGCGCTCTCGCGCACGCGCTGGAAGGACGACACGGCGGTCACGAGCTCGGGACGCGATGCGAGCGTCTGCTGTAGTAACGGGAGAAAGTACACAACGGCGCGCAGCGCGACCCCCGCGCAGACCACGGCTGCGAGCGCGCGCACATTCGCCGGCGGAGGCGGCCCCGCGCTGGTTGGGGACATTGGTGTCGCTTGAGGTGGCGCCATCTTGATCTAAATGAACTGGGACACAAGCATCTTGATCAAAGATGCTTGCTCTTGGTACACTGTACCAGTTGTTTCTTTAAAACCCTCTTTTCTTCAAACCCTGTTCCAATACAGTTTTAAGAAGGGTTATGATCGGGAACTTCGGAATCAGATCCCTCTTTCCCGACTTTGCTTTTGATTGTACAGTACGCGGTCCACCTCACTTTTATTAGAGATTTGCATACAAATTTCAAGCAAGAAACCTGTCAAGGTGGCGACGAATAGTAGCCCCTCCTTCTGGACAGCCGATGATGTGTTGGACTTCATTCACATTTTCTGGTCTGGAGCGGCAATGACGATGACGGAGGAGCTCTCAAGCTCAAAAATTTGAGGCTCAAGGGCAATATGGAACCCCCAATGGACGAACCGACAGGCTAACAGGGTTGACTGACTGAACTGACGCACACAATTCGATTCTAAAGCGAGCCACTCACACAGCCAGACACACAGAAGAAGCGCTCTCTGTACGAGGAAGTCCCCATCTGCCCCCGTCCGTCACTCGATGAGCGCGGCGCGATGACTCCATCCTTCAGCAGCAGTATCAGCAGTCGACACTCCTGTACGTTCCTATTCCTGTTGGTCTCCTCATCTCTTCTCCTGATCAGCGCAGTTACGAGCAGTAACAGCAGTGCCTCCGCTCATGTGCAGAGCTTAGCGTCAGTGGTGTCAAAGAGCGTCGTGCGCATGGTGTCGTGGAACGTGCAGGGCGTGCGCAACATGAACTTTGTGATGGACCGCGTGGCAATCCTGACGACCCAGCGAGCGGATATAGAGGACGCGTGGTGCATGGGGCTGCTCGTGGCCCCCGACGCGCTGCTCACATACGCGTCTTGTGCAGAGGGCAAGAGCATCGCGTGGGCGTTCTTTGGGAACTCGCGCGAAGAGTTTTATGATCAGAGTAGTGAACCACAAGAAGAACAGCAAGATCAGACAGCAACAGCAGTGCCAGCACCAGCAACAACAGGGGAGACCAGTGGTGGCGACGTGAAGCGAGAGAAAGAGAAGGACCCACAGCCAGCAGCGAAGACAGCGTCGTCATCGTCCAGCAGTACCGAGGGTCACAATACTTCCTCGTTGTCCTCCTCCTCAGTAGCAACAGCAGCAAATTCAACCCAGTCCAGAGGTACCAGCAACTATAGGCGGCTTCGTCGTGATGACGTGGAGGTCGGCGACGTGGACAACTGGGTCCCCGTGGTCGAGGTCACCTACCACCCAGACTATGACGCGAGCAACAGGTCGGCAGCGACTGACATGGCGATCGTGCGGCTGCAGACGCCCCGGAGCGACATCGAACCGTTCGAGCTTCTCCCCGACGAGGCATCAGTGGCCAACATGACGAATGTCGAGATGACCAACGCATTCGAGGCGTACCGTGTCACGAACCAGTTTATCGCGTACCCGAACGCACCGAAAGTCCAGTCGATTGGAGCTTTCCGTAAAGTGAGCTGGTATTTATGTGCGCTCGGCACCGTGAATGGCGAGACCGTGTCGAGAGACCTCAGTCTCCACCAGCACGAGATGTGCGTGGTCCCCCAGAAGGTGAAGGAGCGCAAGAGCCTCAACACGATCAACAGCTTCGTCCTGGTGGGCAACCAGCTCGCGGGCCTGAGCGTCTGCCACAGCAAGGACTGCAAGAAGGCGGTGGCCCACCGTTACATGCTGGTGTCCGGGATCAAGGACTTCATCGAGCAGGCGACCCGGAAACAGGACGTCTGGACGAACCAGGGACTCTTCACGATCGGCGGCAGTGAGACTGCGCTCCAAGGGTACCTCTCGGGACTGCGCAAGACCAAGGACGCGCAAAATTTCTGTTTGGGGACCCTGATCGCCCCTAGTTTCGTGCTCACGGCAGCACATTGCGTCAAGGACGTGACGTTCAGCTTCGTCTCCGTCGGCTCGCAGTACGCGTCCTCTGAGGCAGACGGCGAGCAGATCCGAGTCAAAAGCGTCAAGATCCACCCGCAATTCAACGCCAAGACGCTGCTGAACGACTTTGCGATCGTCGAGCTCATGTACATTAGTATCCAGGCGCCGCTGATGCTTGACAACGAAAAGGACACAGAGCTTTACGGTAATACACTGAGACTGACGCTCTATGGATATGAGGAGACGAAGGTGGATGGCGAGAAGGCGAAGATCCAGTCGCTTTCCCTGCCGCTCGTGCACAATTCTGTCTGCAACAGTTTGATTGGTGACTCGAGTTTGGACGCGACCATCGTGTGTGCTGGCGGTGAAGAGGGAAAAGACGGGTGCCAGGGCGACTCTGGCGCGCCACTGGTGCAGGAATTGAATGGGGGTGACAGCAATAGTGACAAGTACCTGGTCGGGCTGTCCAGTTTCGGCTGGGGCTGCGGGATCAAGGACGTGCCGGCAGTGTACGCAAAAGTGTCGGCGGCAGCGAGCTTCATCGAGAGCAACGTGGCTGGACATTCGTGGCGATATAAACTCGATAGTAGTAGCAGCTCAGGACCATCGATGACATCCTCACCAGTACCATCGAATACTTCTGGGAATGATGATAGCGTTGATCAGAACCCTCGTACGCCAGCGACCACGCGACCGCAGTCACCATCTCCAGGAGAAGAAGAAGAGCGATCGGGAGAAGGCGCAACTAGCGGAGAACGGGATCCAGCAGCAGGCGGGACAACCAGCAATGACAATGGTGGCAATGCGCGCGCTCAGGACGAGTTCATCGACAACCTCTGCCGAGAAGAGCAGTGGACGCGCGCCACGAGCATCGAGGTGCCTTCGGATTTGCAAACGTTTCTGATCCCCGTCACGACGTCCCAGTTCACGCGCGACACGGTAGCAACCACACTGCTGACAAGCAAGGAGCACGTGCCGCACGAAGAGATTCAGATGTCGACGAGCACTTCCAACTCAGGTTCCAGCTCAGGCTCAGGTTCAGACTCCAGTTCTGCGGACTGCGAAAGGCGGAAGCACGCCCATGCAGACGCAGTGAAGGTAGCAGAGACCAAGTACTCGTGCACAGGCTCGATCCAAATGTATTCTAGCGGCAACCTCAGTGGCATTGAAACCAAGCTGGCCGAGTTTGAAGACCGACCAC
>JALBZB010000739.1:0-19283 GCA_038050625.1 Pythium sp. MPC-2022a | reverse complement strand
CCCCCGTCATGACGCGATGATGTTGTTCCAGACGTAAGTAAACTGATCGAACCGACGGACATGGTGACCTGCATACCATGTTGCTTAGCTTGTCACCCCTGTGATTTTGCTTGTCTGTCTGTCAATTAGAACCAAGCGACTTTGTGTATCCCGCCACATGTCCTTTACATGACCCGAGTCAGCCCAGGAGCCCCAGCACGCCCCGTGTCTGCCTGATACAATCGCCACGGCGGCATCATCTAATGAAACCCACACCTCGCCTGTAGTCGTCCTTCGTGTCGTCATGTTCACATTGCTTGTGTACATATTGGAAGCGTGACGGACGAACGGACGGACTCTCCCCATCTCACACGCTGAAGATGTGCTGGTGAGTGAGTGGTTTTGTCCACTTGTGAACGAACGCACGAGAAACAAAGCTCAAAGGCACCTTCAGTATCTTCAGATCTCCCTGGCTGCCAGGTTGACGCGCACACCGCATTCAAGACCTCGCCTGCGTTGGGGGTTTGCTGTACAAATAGCTCTAGTCGAGCCCAAACACGCCGAAACCTGTCGGTGCTCATCAGACGAGAAACGATAGACGAGGCAAAGAAGAATGAAGACGCACTGTGATGTGGAACTTTGTCATGTATGCCGTGCACCCTCCCCAATTTGTTTGACAACGTGGCTCATGCTCGTCTTTACGTGGCGAACTCCAATGTTGTTCGCGTTGGTGCGTGATGGCTGTGGTTGACGATGATGATTGCAAGCGCTAGTACTTACCACAGAAAGGATGGTGAGTGTCCATTCACACAAGAGGGACGATAGTGAGAGAGAGAGCTGAGAGCTTAGTGTTATTGTATTGAGTTCCACAGCGCTGTCATTACAGACTCACGATCATTTATCATCCGCTCTTTGTATCAGACCTCTATAGTTGGCTCTCCTGTCTCTCCGAATTGGAAGGTTTGGAAGGCCACAGTACGGCCGTGACGCCATTTCATCCTTATGAATAATGTTGTTATGTACTTGTCATCACAATGAGAAATTGTGGCGCAGGCGCTTTACTGTCATAGCATACGCGCGTTGAGCATTGTTCTCTTATGCAGGCATTGCATCAATACAATGGATACGAAGTCGTCTTGCACTTAAATATCCTCAAATAATGTCAAAGGCGGTGCCTTCTATATGAAGCACTTTCAACACACAAGCGTAATTACGCACATAAATAAAACCAGGTTGTGGCCAATTTAAACTAAAGTCTGTCTCAGTTAATAATAGCCCTGGAATCTGCGAAAATAAAAAGAATTTTTTACGACACTGTGGCAGCAGCGATTGGTCTAAATGCAATTGAAAATAACGTGTGGTTGACCGAAAACAGAGCTTTCAGTCATATGTAGATTCTCCCCCCATCCGCTCATTTGGAAAAGAGATACGTCGCAGCAAAGTTTGGATCTATGGCGGCACTTGAGGATGGCGCCACGCGCGAGCGCAAATGCAGATGCGTTACGAAGACTGTTGCGCAGCTGATCATTGACACAAGGAGCTACTTTGATGGGGAAGTGAGGAGAGGCGAGCGAATCGACGTGAGCCGGCCGTTGAAGCGAGCAGCGATGTGTCTTGGCTTTGGTATCAACACTGTGAAGAAAGCATGCAAGACAATGCGTGATGGGGACGAACTTCCGAGCGACGGTGAGGAAGAAGAGCGCAACCAAGAACGTACCGTACCCAAGACAATCTACTCCGTCGTTCGCTCCGCTTTGTTTGGTATGTATCGCAAGAAACGGCATGTCACGTTGGACTCCCTGCTCAAAGTGCTGCAGAAACAACGCGGCACTCGCGCAACTAGTTGGCTGTGGAGCCGATCCGCGCTGCACCGCATCCTGACCCAAGAGATGTACTTCACTTATGGCTTCCGCCCCAACCACTACAAAGTTATCAAAGAGAAGCAATCCGTCACTCTGCAGCGACTCGGGTACATCCAGTATGTGCGTCGCTACCGCGAGGAGGGAAGAGCTGTATTCTCCCAGGGCGAGACCTAGGTGACGAAGAGCATGACACCATCTAGCGTATGGCTGGACCAAGGCGGTGACAGTGGAGTCAAGGTTCCATCTGGTACGGGTATGCAATTCATTGTGTGTCACGTGGGCAACGAGGCAGGCTTCGTGCCTGAGGCAGAACTGATATTCCGTGGGGAAAATGCTCTTCAAGGCTCAGACTACCACTCGGAAATGAACTCATCTGACTTCTTGGATTAGCTGGAGAAGAAAGTGTCCCCTGTCATCCCGCCGCGCTCCGTCGTTGTGATCGACAGGGCAACCTATCACACCACGCTTACAGAAGAATCCAAACCAGCGAGCTCAACTCTGCGAAAAAGTGAACTCGTTGACTGGCTTTTGGGCAAAGGGGTGAAGCACGTGGTAGACGAACAAGACTACAACACACGGGAAGGCTACATGCAACTGAAAGTTGTGGAGTTGATAGAGATACGCAAGGAGCGCAAACCCAAGCCAGTGTTTCGTGCACAACTCCTCGCTGCCAAGTTCGATTGCGTGATTTTCTTTTTTCCAGTCTCTCATCCCGAGCTCAATCCGATCGAGATGGTGTGGGTAGCCGTCAAAACGCATGTGGCCAAGAAGAACACGATATTCTCACTGGCGGAGGTCGAGAGACTAACGCGGGAGTGCATGAACAAGTGGGACAGCGCCCAATGGCCAAAATATGTGTGGCATGCTGTCAAAGTTGAGGACGAGTATTATGATGCCTCAGACGATAATCCATTTGAAGCGTCCGAAATTAGTGCCACAACTCAAGCTTGCTAACTTTCTCAATTCTGCGTCTTTTTCAATGAAACCACTTTCACGAGCAAGCTTTGATCCTCGTCGTTCCAGTTTTTTTTTAATAAGGTCAATTGGATGTGTCTTTCGCGCGCAATTTAAAAAAAAAAAAACCGGGCTACTATTAACTGAGACAGACTTTAGTACGAGGAGCAGCCAACATGAATGAAAATGACTGATGAAATACAAAGCTTGTTGCAAACAGCAAAGCCTCAATTAAACCACATTACCAAATGCAAATGCAATACAAAAACTTGCTGAACATTTCAACGTGCAGGCAAACAAGACTCGCACAACCCATTCCGACCCATAGCGTCTCTAGAGACGCTCGAAGAGTAGCTTGAAGCGCCGAAGGATGCGGCCGCCACAGTGAACCGCCACAGTCTCGTCGTTTTTTCTGACTCCTTGTTTGCTCCAGCTCAGCGAATCGTGCAAGAGATATTCGCCGTCAATAATGCAAAACTGTTTGTACAAATGCACCCCGAACATTTCAAAGGATGATGGATTGCACATTGCGAGGTCTATTCTGGGTATGCTGCCTAGTATACTTAGATGACATCATTGTGTATTCCTCCTGGGAGTTCAGTTGTCACACGGTTGCACTGACGTGCGTGCTCGAACGACTGGAATGTGCCAGCCTAAGCTTCAATACGGAAAAGTGTCAATTCAGCTTGGAGGCCATTGAGTGCCTCGGACACGAGCTCGGGTCCGACGGCGTCCGTCCGCTCGACCGACTCGTGACCGCAGAACGTGAATTCCCAGAACCCAAGGATCTGGTCGAGGTGAAACAGTTCGTCCACCTTGCGGGGTACTACCACAGGTTCGTAGCGAACTTCGACAGCAACCTGTCTCCTCTTACGAAGCTACTGAGGAAGAGTCAATCACGGCAGTGGGAAGAGGACCAACAACAGGCGTTCGAAAACGTGAAGGAGCTCACCGAGAAATCTGTGCTCGCATATCCGGACTTCGCGAGTCCATTTCTCTTGTCCACCGATGCCTCGACAATCGGCGTCGGTGCGGCTTTGATGCAAGATACGGAGGAGGGTCAGCGTCCTATTGCTTCCGCAAGCAAAGCGAACAACGAGCAACAGGCAAAGCACGCGATAGCGGAGCTGGAGTGCCTCGCCATTGTCTGGGCGGTAAAACTCTTTCGTCCCTATCTCTACAGCAGGCGTTTTACCGTCATCACTAATCACCACGCGTTGATCTGGCTACTGTCTAAGACAAAACCAGCGGGACGGCTACACCGCTGGGCTATCCAGTTGCAGGAGTATGATTTTGTCGTACAGACCAGGACACGAGAACGTAGTGCCGGATGTACTCTCTCTCGCGCCAGTGGCGATGGACGAGGATGGACATTCAGTGCCAAAACGCCACCAACCTGGAGGGTACAAGGACGCTGCTCCAGCGCTACGAGTGGCTGAATCAGTACAAGTAACGGAAGATCTAATTCGAAAACACCAGTGTGCGAGTCGCATGTGCCAGGCGTTCACCAAAGCAACCTGCATCGACGGCATGCGGATTGAAAAGCGGAATGGAGTGTGGAGTGTGCATGCGAAAGACGGTGTTCGCATTGTCCTGCCTTTGTCCCTGCGGTCTCTGGTGTTCAAAGAGAACCATGACAGTATATGGGTAGAGCACCTGCGAGGACAGCAGACATTTGCTCGCGTGGCGCGGCAATTTTGGTGGCCGTCCATGCGCCGGGACGTGAACCTTTGGGTGGTAAGCCGCTAGGACTGCGGGTCCAGGAAGGTGCGGCCGGCACAAGTGATTCTGCCGCTGCGGAGTCTGCGGGTTGGCGATGTCGGGGATCGCTGGGTATTGGATCTTGCGGGCATGCTACCCGTCAGTCGCCGCGGCAACCGCTACGTAGTGGCAATGGTCGAGTACGTGACCAAATTCGTGATTGCGGTGCCGGTGCTCAACAAAACGGCTGAAACTGTAGCACGTGTCCTTATGGAACAAGTGGTGTTGCGCTTTGGACCATTTCGCGAGTTAATTACTGACAACACCTCCAAGTTAACAGGGCAGGTGATGGAGCGACTCGTGAACATGCTGCAGTCGAAGCAAAGCACCCCGGTGCCGTATCAACCAGCAATGCTCGGCCTGGCCGAGAGGTTCAATCATACGTGGAAGGATGTAGTCGCCATCTACATCAACGAGTAGCAGAAGGACTGGGACGAATGGATGCCGGCAGCTACGTTCGCGTACAACTCCACGTGCAATATGGCGACGGGATATGCGCCGCACACTCTCATGACGGGCCGAAAACTGCGCACACCGGGCGAGCTGCTGATACCAGATGGAGTGCATGAAATCCGCTCTCTACCGACGTGGCACTGACGATTGATGAAAGCCATGAGCGTGGCACAGGCGGCAGCGAAGGAGACGATCGCGCGCGAGCAGGAGCGGCAGGCGCGCTACTTCAACCGGGAAGTGCGTCGTACGCGGACGATGAGACCAGGCAAGCTTGTCTGGGTCTTCAGAGCTCCGCGCGGGGCGGGAGTGACAAAGCCGAAGCACAACTGGAGAGGTCCAGCGCGTGTCCTGGAAGACACCGGATACGACAACTTCCGGGTGCAGTTCCTGAACGACGAAGAGCAGTGGCTGGTGCACGTGTCCTGCATGGTGGACTACCACTACAACGACAAGCTGGTGGTGGGCGCCGCGAAGGACTTGACGGCGCAATTCGCGCTCGACGGCGTCGTGTGGAAGCAAGATGACGACACCAGGAGCAGCAGCGAAGTGGCAGCACGGATCAGGGCGGTGTGCGCGAAGCGCCGCACGTGCGGGCGAGCCAGTGGTGAAGGAGATGACGAGACATTCGGCGGATGCACGCGCTTCCGAGAACTGCGGCGTCGCTGGCGTAGGAACTTCATCGGTTGCTACTGTCCCCATGTGCAAGTCGTGTTGGAGGACGGCGAGCGCGCAGATGAGGAGCTGTGGCTTGACCCAGACGCCTACGGAGGACTCTGGAGCCGAGCGACACGAAGCGAGGACAAAGTCGCGTCTGGGGAGGGCAAGTAACGATGGATGCTCGTCGACAAGACAACAGACGACGCAGGACGCGTCATGAAGCCAACGAGATCCCAGAATAATGACCAAACGAAGTGGCAGGTAAATATGGATAAATAATTTTAATCAAGTTCAGAAGAGGTTGTGCTGGGGTTTTCACCTGTCCTTGCAGCACAGGTTGCGACACCTCGACTACCTCGACCATCAAATCAACCATGAGATCAGCCAGAGATCTAGTGATGGTGGATGTACATTGGGGTTGGATCGTTGGGAGGGGTTACCAAAAAATAGTTACATCGGTGTTGACATTTCCATTTGCTACTACAATACAGTCTGCGACAGCGATTTGTGAACATGGACATTTTTTCACCAATCAGAATCAAAACATCAGATTTTTCCACGCGAAAAGTGTGGAATTGTGGTCAATTAAAAGCGCGATATTTTTCACAAAGAAGCGAGTATAAAAATGCTGTGGTTGAAACGCAATACAAAAATACCACTTTTGACAGAGCGACACAAATCGTGAACATGGAATCCAAGACGCGGAAAGATTGGTGTTTGATGTGTTTGACGCGTAGAGAGAGAGAGCGATCTAATACGAAATATATTCTCCCTGACACTGCAAGACTTTCGCACAACGACGGTGCATCGATTTGACCAGCGTGTTGAGCTGTTCTGCCGTCACAGCATCCCACGCCGCTTGAACCGTGTTGCGGAGCTCGCTCACGTCATCGAATTGCCTTCCCCCGGCGTACACGTGCTGGGTCATGATCCCCCAGAGGTTCTCAATAGAGTTTAAGTCGGGTGAGTACGTTGGCCACGGCATCACCTCGATGTAGTTCTCCTCGAGCCACCGCTTAGTTTGTCGAGAGGAGTGGTAAGGGACGTTGTCCTGCTGAAAATTTATGTTGCCGTGTTCATAAACGGTTGCAAATGCGTGCGCAGCGTCGCGATGTACGTTGTCGAGTCGGCTTTGTCGCTCAGGGACTCTAACGTCGTCTTGGATGAGCCGAGAACGCCGCCCGCACCATCACCGAGCCACCACCGGAATGGTGACGAACGTTGGGCTACACTGGAACCCGCGTGTCCTCCCACTGGTACCGCATGCCGTCTGGACCGTCGCAGTCCCACTTCTTTTCGTCGGAGAACACGGCAGTGGCCCACTTGTCGTCATCACACAGCGATCTGTCACCCGTCTACACCACCCGTTGGTCCTTGTGCCGTTTCGTCAACGCTGGTTCAGCTGGGCACTTCTTGTACGCCAACCAATCGACGCCTTTGAGCACGCGCTAGACGGTACGAACACTGCAAGACAGCTTGAACTTGTTCTTCGCCTTCGCTGCACTCACGTCGCCTACCGCAACAAGACGAATGATGTGCCATAGGTCTCTTTCACTGGTCTTACGCTGGCCACCGCGTCGATTTCTTGTCTTGGGATACTTTACTGTCGACAGCACCTTGGCACACACACCGACAGATCGTTTCACAGCAGCAGCAGACACTCGCACGGTCAAATCTGCAGCTCGAAGAGCCAAAATGCTGTTCCGTTCTTCGGCCGTCAGTTCTGAGCCTCGCACCATTTCCTTGGATTTCAAACTGATCTTGCTAAATGCTCTGTTTGTGGAGAGCATAAAAAATTGTTTCCAAAGCCGGAGAGCAAAAAACAAATGGCTGAGATGGATCTTCCGGTGTTGGTATTTTATGTTCACGATTTGTGTCGCTCTGTCAAAAGTGGTATTTTTGTATTGCGTTTCAACCACAGCATTTTTATACTCGCTTCTTTGTGAAAAATATCGCGCTTTTAATTGACCACAATTCCACACTTTTCGCGTGGAAAAATCTGATGTTTTGATTCTGATTGGTGAAAAAATGTCCATGTTCACAAACCGCTGTCGCAGACTGTAGTTTTTCTCCAGCAAGACTGGAAAAAGTCTCCGTAATTTTGGGGAATCAAAAGAGTGAAACATTTTGTGGAATTTTATGTTTTTGAAGCAACTACCAACAATTTGTCAAGTTACCTTCAAGCAACTATCCATAATGAAAGGAATTCAAATGGACATAAACGAAGCCTTACATGTTGATGAACAGACGTTGTGTGGTAAAATAAATTCATTTACATAATTCAGCTCGGAATCGATAAAGTACATTTATGTTTCATACATTCTGCCAGAAATACGTAACATACATTTATATTTGTGCTCAAATCCGAAAAATACATTTGCGCTTTTAGAGAGAACAGTTTTTTTTGGCGCGAACTCCGAGTTTTAAAGATACCACCAACTAAAAGGAATCCAATAAGTCGAGTCGAGGTCCGCGCTCAAGGGTACACATGACGGCGGAATATAAGGCACAGATACATTAAGACAAGGTACCACTCTTTCTTCCCATCCCTCGAGGACTCTTGTATGGAGAAAAAGGAAGTATTTTGTTCAATGAAAATCCCTTTGGCCCTTATAAACATGTAACAGATTTGTCGATTATTATTTGTTCAAAAAATACACACGCAATGAATGGCCACAATTTTTTTACTGAGGAGAACCAAAACGAACAATGGATGGTTGCTATTCACAATAGAAAGTGCCAACTTCTCCGCAGCGAGCGACATCGATCCAACTGCGTAAAAGCTACACAGTCAGTTTTCAGCGTCAGGCCCTGCTGGCGACCGACGATGAGACCGTTCTTGCTGTAAGTAAATGTATGGGCGTTCTACACAGGACGTCCAGAAATTAGGTTGTTTGGCGTGACTTTATATTTTCGTATGGGTGCTCAGAAAAGAGAAAATCCATGCGACCAGGCCGTGAGAAAATAATCCCCTTTAGAAATGATCTGGTTACGTTTATGAAGGACACGAGACGAGAGGAATTAGCGCTATCAACACAGCATACGGTCAAGTTTATCAAGAAAGATCACTCGGAGTGGCTGAAAGACTACTGCGCAACGAAGAAGAACAAGTCATCGCCGTACGACTCTCTCATGTACCTACTTCAGCGCTTTTGTCGCCGCCACGGATTCTCGCAAAGGACACCAAGCTCCACAAAGGTACACCTTCATGCCTACACGATTGTTTTATTTAAATGCGTCCTTACATTGTGCAAACTTGTTGTTGATAGATCCTTTCCAACAATTTAGCAGAGGTCCAGCACGACTTCAGCACCAAGTTCTGGGAGGACCACGACGGATACATGCCAAGCGACATTTACAACATCGATAAAACCGGCACATACTACGAGATGCCACCTCACAGGATTTGGTCTGAGGTCGGAGAGGATGCGAAGATTAAGGTGCCCGAAAAGCACTCACTGCGAATGACCGCTGTTCTGACAGTTCGAGCTGATGGCTCGAAACTCACTATCCTATTCATTGTGAAGACAGAGGAGAGCGAAACCACCGCAAGAACGGAGTTGCTTTCTTACCCCTCGAGGTATGTCTACGTGGCACAGAAGAACGCATTGATAGATGGGCGCGTTTGGACGATGTGCATCCAAGAGTTTGCTCGATTTGAAGTCGCCGGACCATCGGTTTTCCTACTTGACAATCTGGATTGCCATGTCTTTGATGAGCCTAAGAGCAGCATAGCAGGCGAATTACACTCCAAGCTTTGTCCCCTCCCACCGAATTCAACGTCCGTCTGTCAGCCTTTAGACGTCGGAGTAATGGGTCCCTTCAAGTAGATGCTGTGGGCAGTATGGTTGCAAGAGCCTGTCGAGGTAGGCTTGCTAACCAGTGAGAAGTGTTTGAAGTTGATCAAGCATGCGATAAAAAATTGGAAAGCGTTTCCAGAGTCAGTTGTTAGAAATAGTTTTGGTAAGGTGCTGCCTCATGCACTAATATAACTTGTCGTTTACGTTTTATCCTTTTTTTAATACTTCTGTCAAAGTGTAACGGGGTCACCGTACACTCTGCGCTAGGTACGACTAGCGCGGTTTCCTCCCATTAGTCATTAGTCCCTGTGAGGTGTCACTCTCTGATTGGAAGATATTCACCAATATCGGCCAATTAGAAGCCATTCTCAATATGGGTGGCTCACAAGTAGTTATATCTTTTGCAAGGCATTTTTATATTCAAAAATACAAACAGAGTTGAAAAAAACCACAAGCGCGCAGTCCGACAGCGCGCTCCTTACGCTTCCTCGTAAGACCTACGTGTACGCTAGGTAACGGAGCACTCGCCCCGTTACACAAAGTAGATAATTTGTTGCACCAACATCTTCTTCACCATTTAGTAAATGCGATCTTACTTCAAGATCACGCAAAGCCGACGCTACTTCATTCTCTCTTAAAAGTGCTACTATAATAATCCCACTTAAAATGTACTGAGTTATCGCTGTCAACAATGCGTGTGTGTATGTGTTGTGGGGATGCTGGTGTTTGGAATGTGTGCTGTAAACCTACGCTGCGCTGCCTGACGGCTGGCGGTGTACTCACTAGATTGCTGGCGGTTAACTCTTGCGTGGCTGTCGCGCGCACACACTACTGAACTAATAGCTGCAACTGCTTGCGAGTTGACGCCGATATCACTGCAATTGACATTGTTGTTGCTGTTGTGCTGCTGATAGTATGCTGCCCTGCTGGCCTTGTGTGGGCCGGTGCGAGTGACACGGGCACCGTCAGTACCCAGCTGGTGGCGGCCGTTCCGCGGGTTGACTGCTGCTGCTGCGATGCTGGTCTTGCGTGCTGCCAGCGGTCATGTCGCCCATGCACGAAGTGGCTGGGGACGGCCGCGCTACACCGCGCTGCAATTTGGCCGTTGCTGCTCTGTTGGTCTCACGAGCTGCTGGTGAGCTCACTAGGTCCGTTAAACTGCTGCAGATGGAGATGATTTGTGCAGGAACGGGTGGCTTCTGCGTTTTTGCTGCGCAGAGGATCCCGAGGATTGATAACTGTGTGTGTTGTATTTTAACCAATCAAATATAGTGTGCCTTATGCAATGTCGTTATTTGTACGTTCTTTTTCGTCGTCTTTGGTGTTCTTAAGTATCAAAAACTGATTTGTATCACTTGCCTTATATTCTGTCGTCCTGTGTAAGCAAGTACCATGTGTGGATAGGCAAAACCTACTCATTTCCTAATTAGGAAGTTTCATGTTAAGTTCGTGTTCTGTCCACAATCATGAGACGGGTTGGTACTGTACAGAAGAGAGGATGGACTGACCGCGTGTCTCAGCGTAGAAACGCTACTTCTACTCGTTCTTTGTCGAACAACCGAACCAGCTGACGAACTGTGCAGCAAGCAGCTCAAATTGCAAATTGCACTCAAATTGCGGCTCAAAGTGCATTCACGTATTTTGCGCAGCAACATGGTGCACATTGCTGTACCTAGTGCACAGTAAAATGTGAAGCCTATGGCTATTCAATCCGTATTTCTTCCTTATATGTACGGCTCAAGTCAGCGATTTGTGAGAGGAGGGTAGCGTCCATCAGAGCAAGCACATCGATGCACCCTTGCTCCCTTCACACAGGAAGGGGATAGTAGGTGCAGCCAGCAGTATCGCAACTAGTGGATGTCTGATGACCTGAACGTACGATCGCCACGAGATGCTCCTTCTACGGCAACCAGGGTTGTCTGACGGCCCTGGCTTTTCAAAAGTCACCCTCTCAATTTCAAACTTCAAGCGGCTGCTGTTTTCCAAGAATCAGTTTGCAGATTTTGGCTGCCTGGTGCGATTTCTGAAGATGTAGGTTTTCATTTCCTGAAGTTTCTGCTTCGCTCCTTCCTTCAAGTTTTGAAGGATGGACACACAAACGGAAACGCTTCTCTATGGTGCCCATCCAGCAGCACGCAAGTTTGTTTGAAAAGCTCAAGTTGTCCTGTGAACCTACAGAGACGGTCCCGCCTTGAGCTCAACTTGTTCCAGGCAAGAGTTCTATGGGCATGTAAGTGACGCAGCAGGGTCGCAGTCGCTAAATCAGCGGCTCGAATCGGGTTTCTATTGGACAATGCTCGCTTGAAGCTTGTGCTTGAACTTGCACTTGGGCTTCATGCATGGCGCAGCAAGCATAGAGGAGGGCTCTTCATGATTGCGGCGTCATGTCCGGTCGCTTCTTTACAATCAAAGCTCTGCAGCCTCGCGACACAATTCCGCGGCAATTTTGTAAAACTGTGGGACTCCAGCATTTACTCTTCAGATTTCTGAAGTTTTAGTCCAAAAGTCCAGAGTCAGTCAATCATCATCCCACACCACCAAATGTGGGATTTTGACAAGTGCAAAGCTGAAGGAGGGGCTTGCTTCAGTTCTCTTCGTGCTGCGAAAAGGTCTCGATGGGACTCATCCGCCCTTTCTTTCCAAAACTCAACTTTCGCCGGTGCGTTTTCTGCGTTTCCCATCTAAAATCCTCAAGCTCGAGCATACTCAGCCCCAGTTCAATTCGTTTTCTCCTTCTCACCTCTTCCCGCAAACCAAATCAAAAAGAAACAGCTCACTCATACTTCAGAACGCACGTCTCAGTGGGGGACATCGCTTTTTGTACAAAAGTAACTGCCACTCATCGAAGATGAATGAGGGCGTAGATCAGATCGCACGGGATAAAACGCGTCCATCCCCTCCCCCTCTCAGTCATCCAAGTGACCTCCGGGGCCTCCCAGGTTAGGTTTGTCAAGGGGAATCATCCTGAAACCCAGTAGCACACAACTGCGATGTGCGAGCGAGCGGCTCACATGTGAATTTGTTCAGGAAAGGAAGCCTCGCGAGAATCTATTACGATGTGTACCATTTACAAGTCTAAAGCGAAGTGTCTTTCATATGGGGTGGCGGTGCCGACATTTTCGGCTTCGGAGGCGTTTACTCCGTGGTGCTTGGGAGTGGGGCATATAGCTGCGGCTGTCCAGTATTCGTATTGCGGTGCTTGGATTCGCGAAATGTTTGCCATGATTTTGCCAGTTGCTTTGTTTTGGCCAGTGTGCAACGAAAAGTACCTGCACATCGTGTGGTTTGTCTCAATTGGTCTGAACAATTGTTTTTGGCTGGAGGCACAGAGAATTCACATGTATACCTCCGGATAATGTAGCTGTGCAATCTGTAGACAGTACAACCAAATAGACACAAAGTATAAAAAGGTAACTCCGGATACCGAATAGACTTCGCATAAAAGTGTGTTTTAGACAAGTAAAATCGGTGACTCCAGCCAGTGTGTACAGTGCAGAAACCATCAGATTGGAGCAGAAAGTCCCCTCTCAAAACCGCCCGCCCCTGGCTCACAGCTCTCAGCTCCTTTCTGTCTTCCTGTGACGCTGCTTGGAAGAGCAGCAAAGCGGGATTTGCTGACTCCGGTTGAACTTGGCGTCGAATGGCGTCATAGCGCAGCCACCGAACGCGTAGCTCCTCGCGTTTTTCACTTTGGATCTCTTTCGAAATCTGGCGGTCTGCCTCTTCCTGTGCAATGCAATTGCACCTCCAAATCGTTTCAACGACGTGGTGTAGCGTAATTCCTGAAGGGGAAGGAGGGGTCCGTTTCGAGTTGGCTCCTTTGTGAGCGAACGAGCGAGCGACAGCGTACTGTATCGTCTGGGTTGACGCCACGCCACGCATTGCATTGCACACGACCGAACGACTGGGCGTCAACTTGAACTCACCAGTCTTCAACTGTGTTCGCTCACTCGCTTCATCCCATACAACGAGGCGCAATCAGGATTAACGCGCCGTTGGCTTCAGCTTCAGATTTCAGTCTTCCCAGCTGATGTTTTGGCTTTCGCTCCTCTTCCTTCCCGGTCGATCGTTTGCTCCGATCGCGCGATCATGCCATCCGCTGCGTCCACCCTCCTGACCCTCCCGGCGCTCTCTTGCACGGGATTAGACACGGTTTAATCATTCAGCACATGCGCGATGACCCTCCGCAGTCAGTCTTCCTCTCCTTCATTCCCCAATTTGCGAGCTCTGCGACGACGCCGGAACCAACCAGCCGACTGCAACCCCAAGCCTCGAAGCTTCCACGCGCCAGTAGCCCAGCAAGCCCCACACCGGAACACCGCAACTCGCCGTACAACAAGACCAAGATGGCTACCAGAGAACCAGTCGACGACTCGTCCTACCTCAAGGTCGAGACCCCCAACCACTTGCAGGAGGCGACGTTCGACGTCGAGTACGCCGCGGTCCAAGACGACTCGCCGTCTAAGCCCACGTACGTGCTGTACGTGAGCGTGGTGCTGTCGCTGCTCCAGGCATTCCAGTATGGTTGGGCCACCGGTCAGGTCAACCTCAAGACCTACAACAACACGGAGCTGTGCGAGGCTGTGCCGATCAAGCCGGGCACGTGCGTCATGTTCCCCGGCCACACGCACACCCAGTGGACGTTCCTCGTGAACGCCTGGATCGTCGGCGGCATGTTCGGTAGTCTGCTGAGCGCCAAGCCCTCAGACACGTACGGCCGTCGCCGCACGCTCTGGTTCAACGGCATTATCATGATCATCAGCGGCATCGTCGAGATGACCTCGCAGAACATCTGGCAGTTCGTCGTCGGTCGCTTTATCGCTGGTATCGCCTCGGGTTTCGCCACGGGTATCACGGGCGGGTACATCTCGGAGATCTCGCCGCCGCACCTTCGCAGTACCTTCGGCACGGGCTTCCACTCGATGCTCGCGCTCGGTGTGCTCGTGGTCGCGATCTCGTTCTTCTTCCTTGACACGAGCAACGGATGGCGCTACGCCGCAGCGGTGCAGATCATCATTGGTGGTGCGTTCATGTTCCTGGCGCCGATCTTCATGGTCGAGAGTCCAGCGTGGCTGCTCGCCAAGGGCCGCAACGCGGACGCCGAGAAGGAGATCGCACGCTTGTACGGTAAGGAGCACGTGGCCAAGGCGCTGACCTGGATGCAGCCAGCGCGTCCAAACGCGTCAACCATCTTCTTCAGCAAGGACCTGGAGCAGTCCAAGAAGGACACTGTCGCGGAAGAGAAGGGCTTCTGGACGATCTTCGAGCCGCAGTACCGCCGCCAGCTCATCATCGCCGTTGCTGTCTCGGCGTTCCACCAGGTCACGGGCATCAACGCGGTGATCTTCTACTCGTCGTCGATTTTCTCGACTGCCGGCATCAACGACCCTCGTGTCGGTACGCTCATCGTGGACATTGTCAACATGCTGCCGACGTTGATCTTCGGCATGGTCGCGAAGCACTTCAAGACGCGCACGATGCTGCTCGGCGGCTCGTTCATCATGCTCGTGTGCGCCATCGTGATGACGTTCACGCTCATCTACGGCATCAACGGCGTCTCGGTCGCGTTCACAGCCATCTACGTTGGTGCCTTCGGCGTGAGTTTCGGGCCGCTGGTGTGGTCCGTCACGGCCGAGATCTTCCCAATGGAGATCCGATCCAGCGCCGTGTCGCTCTGCATGACCGTGATGTGGATCGCGAAGCTCATCGTGGGCGTAGGCTACCCGTACATGAACGACGCGATCGGCAACTACTCGTTCGTGCCGTTCATCTGCATGCTCATCATCGCGCTGACGTTCATGTACTTCATGGTACCGGAGACGACCAACAAGACGATCGACGAGATCCAGCAGGAGTTCAAGGCACTGCGCGAGAAGAAGTAGAGCCTTTCTCACTCTCTCTCGACCCCAGTGAGGAAAAAGTCAAACTGGTGGTGATCTCCACAAAGTACAATAGAGTGTGCAGCAATTTGTTTTTCTCCAATCAATAAATCATGTGAATTTGAATCAAACCTGACTTGACTGTAACCGAGTGCGTGGATGCGGTTGTCGCGTTCTTCAACCAGTCACTCACCACTTTCCTCAAGGACCTCTGAAGTCTGCGTTGGAGGATCCTGGCATGGAACGACCTGCTTCTGAAAAAGAAACACTCATCCTTCAGCCCTAAAGCACCCCTCGAAGCAGCAGCTCCCTCCGGAACTTCAATCAGGAGGTGATGTACACTGATCACAGCGGAAAGAGGTTGGCTGTCCCGGCTCAAAGATCGGTCGGATTTGTCAACAGTAATTTGACCGTCTAGAGAAGGAGGTACGTATAGGCGCAGAGTTTCTGGGTCCTGAAGCAGGCTCCAAATACGAAACGTGCGTGTTGCTCTTGAGTTTTGTTTAGGCTTCTACAAACTATGTGCAGCTGTACTACCATCATCTCCCAACTCTGTTGTTTTTCCATTCACTCGCTCAGAGCTACCTCTCCGAATGATGACTGCTTCTGTAGTGATCGTGCGAGGTTTCGAAAGATGCACTTATTTGGGAATTGCATTCTCGGCAGATTACCAGGGGCCTTTCCTTTTGGAAGCGTAGGTACGCACACACACATGAGGCAGCCGCCATGTTGTCCCAAGAGGAATGCTGGGGAGGAATCCTGGGATTCCGTACATTTGCACGCGCGACGTCATTGGATCATCTTCTGCTGCTAAGCTGATGCTAGTTAGCGTACGCCACAATACAATAGTCGCACCCGACAGTACAGTCGCGTGCTTTCGGTGGCCTTTTCAAAGCAAAGATCTTGATCCTCGCTTGCGTTCGTCGTTTTCTCGCTGCTGAGCTACATCCACATGCGCGCTTCTTCTGACGCCGTTCAGCATCAGACTGCTGGCATAATGACTGCCGCTTGGCTGCACCATTGCGTGCGACTTTCGCCAAGCAGAGGCTCAGACGACCCAGATCGAATTGCTGTGATAGCCACGTTGAAAGGAGAGCAGATTGGCATCCACAGTACTGGCAGTCGGCCAAGATTTCTTTGAATTTTTGGCAAATCCTCTTACATAATATTCTATGCTTACAGAGGAGTACGAGAGATCATATAGCGTTAGTCATTCGTTACTCCCTCATCTGCAGTCGGTTGTCAAGGTTTATATCGATAAATCAGTGTTTCCGCGGTTACTTCACGAAAACAAGAGAAAGCAATAGATGGAATTTGTCCGCATGACATCATGCGGATTACGTCCTAACAGTGGGCTTACCCCCGAGACGAATATGAAGGCACCTATGGACACATTGGTCTGATTGTTGGCAATGTTCCTACTTACATGCTTTCAGTATGAAATTCCTGACTCAGCTTCTGATCATCACAAGAGTGAAGAGGGCGAGCAAGCACGATGCAAAGAGAGAGCAAGTGCTTCCAGTTAGTTCAACAAATTCGAGTCCAGACTTGTATTGGATGGCTGCGTAACCGAATGCATGGGGGCAAGCAGCGTGTAAAGTGCCAGTGATCGATTGGTTCGTAAAGTACGTTAGTTGCTTTGGTTAATCAAGTTTTACCAAATGTTTGCCACGCCGAACATGAGCATGATGGGGTTTCGTCTCAAGCATGTATCCTTCGGGGAGCTCGAGGCTAACGCGAGCCATAACTTGGCTGATAGAAGTCCAGTTCCTGCAACTCGTCGTCGTCGTCGTCATCATCACTGGCATCATCGTTATCGCTGTCATGAAGCTTCCTCTTACGGGGTCGAAGTGGCGAGCGGTGTCGGTGACCCTCTCTCCGCAACGCTCGGAATTTATGAAAGTAAGGCACAGAGAGTGCTTTGCCGCGAGCGGTCACCATGTTTTCATCGTTCTTGGTTGAAGCAGGAAGTGATCAATTGAACGAACCTAAACATCTTCACAGCCCCATCATTAGCGTAACGCAACACAAAAGTACACGTGCCGCAGGAGTCTTTGACTGACGCGCCAATGACGACGATACTGCGGTTGATAACCAAGAACTGCGAAAATTTCAAGTCCATACACCTTTTAAAGGGCCCACGATCACACTTCAGCAACACAGATTTGGTCATACCTTGTTGTGCATGCATGGCGCATCGAAGACTCTAACTTTCGCTTTCTGCGCACATCAAACGAAAAGATCAGCCGAGCAGGAGCTAGACAAACGCCAACCAAACTTACTTTCACTTTCAAATGCTCAACTTGCGGCGAGCTATTTATGGACCAGGTTTGGTTAACAATAATTTTCACCTTCACCTTTCGCTTCAGTGCAGCAACGATCGCAGAAGAGATCTTCCAGAACAAAACAGAAACAGAAACAAATTAGTCCGATGTAGATAACCATCATCCGCAGGAAAGGATTTGTGCCGTTTTGCACGTGATGAGACACCTGTAGATCTCAATGTGATCCTTTGCTCCATCGGTGTAGTCCAGAAAGATAGCTAGCGCAGAGTCACCATATGCAAGTCCGCACGTGGCATCGTCACAATCTCCATCGGCACGGAAGCTCTTGCAAGAAAGAGATTCATCAGGGAAAAAAAAGCACGTGTAGAATCTCAGCGAATTTGCTTCCCATCTGGAGTATGCGTGGTGGTGCTTTTGTTCCGTCTTTGTAGAGCCTCACGTACTTCTCGAGCTTCTTGCGGTCCTTCACTGCATACTTGAAAGCGCGTGCGACGTCACACGTGCGTGCGCCAGTTTCGACAATTGCCTCTGCAAGCGCCCACATGGCGTAGTTGACTGGCCTTGGCATCCAGCCGCTGCTTTGAAGAATGCTGCCCGACGCTGCATGTGTGGCACGAGACGAATTTCTGATCTTCACTTCAGATTTTTTATCTTGATTTTGAATTGAACTGTGTCGAGTTTTGAAAATACTTCATCGAGCGTTGAAATTTGACAGTCAGACAGGGAAGGGGTGTCACCCCTGTGTAACGTTCCAACCTCCCACCCGAAATGATTCACCTTTGCGAACTATTTCGGGTGGGAGGTTGGAACGCTACATTTTGGTCTTTTTTAACAATAGGAGGTCGACTGATCATCATCTTTTATAGATTTTATGCGATAAAGACATTAAGTAACGTAGGATTTACAATTCCAGGACATAGTGGTGGTGAAGACGTGGTGTGGACCATCTCAACACGAAATTTCCAGGCCGACGCGGACGGAATTTTAACAGCAAGCACCAGGCAAGAACTGACAAGAGGCCAAAACATCAAACCGAGTGATCTCGCATACTTGAAACTACTGATTGAATTTGAGAGGTACCGACCACCTCAAAAAGCTGAGAAGGGACAACAGTCCATCGTCCCCATCTCAAGAACAGTGGAATGTTTGTCATTTCTTCAGTTTCCGGCGGTTGCCTCATCCGTTTTACGTGTAAATCCGTGATTTTACGCTTAAAAGTGAGTCAACGCACGAATAACGACGCTAAAAAGAGTAATTTTTAGCTCCCCATCCCCCTGGCTCAAAATGAGCGACTTGTGCAATGCGGATTTGTTTGTCCAAACTTGACCTCGTTGAAATTGTGACAGGATTCTTTGAGCTCCCAGCCAAAATCTGCCTAATACTAGTAGACACATGGTTGAGCATGTTGCTGGCATCCATTTGGGTCGAAACTGTGTTCAAACAGTGTATGCACTTTTGCATTGTCTCTCCCTGTCTGCTGCACCGGCACACACAATCAGCTGCAGTCAGTTGCGTTTCTTGCCGAGCGAGAGCCTTTTTTTTTTTGGGGGGGGGGGGGGGGGGGGGGGGGTGAGGTATGTTTTGGGCCGGTAAAATAGGTTACCGACCACTGGGGGCCATAATTACAGGCGTAAAAATGGGAAAGCCTTCCAA